>JAKUCV010003415.1:53860-95522 GCA_028386065.3 Turnera subulata | reverse complement strand
TTACGTATAAACAAATATAATTTTGGTAATTATAAACTAAAACGATGATAAAAATGAATTTAGTTTATTTATGGTTGTTGTCTTTATAAATATATGTAAATGTATATACATACATACGGTCGTATGAGATTTACTAAGCATACATACATTTTATAACAATTACCTCTTTTAGCGTATATATATATACATGTAATTAAGTAATTAGCAATTTAATTTACGGATTAAAAATGATATTATTCTATTTGGGCTAATGTTATATAGAGGACCATGATAATTTATTTTCAATCCTACTCTTATTTATTGACTTCAACTTCTATTTTATAGGGAATTGAGCTATAAATTTGAGTTATTAATTAATAACCAATATACATGGTTATATATAATTATCTAGTGTATACACATGTATTATCTTGTCACTAGCAACTATAGGGCCGGTATATCGGCTTGAATGCTCGATTTTAGTTGTAACTTAAAAATTACGTATGATTAGTAGAACGGTTAAGGACATATAACCGGTTCATATCCAAGTAATTGGAAAGATTGATTTCATAAGAAAATTAAGGAAATAATAAAAATGGATACGGAGTAAGACAAGTCGTTTAATAAATACTAAAACCGGCATCATGCATGATCATTATTGTTTGTGCATCATAAGTGATTGTGGATGTTATTAATATAGGGATATCGAGGCTTAATCAGATATCGGCTTCTATGGAGTATCAGGTGAGGATATAAACTTATAAACTCGGTATGCTGCCCGTGGTACCCCGGTTGTTGTTTGTTTGTTTGATTGTTATTTATAT
Organism: Turnera subulata; assembly: GCA_028386065.3. Classification (NCBI taxonomy): domain Eukaryota; kingdom Viridiplantae; phylum Streptophyta; class Magnoliopsida; order Malpighiales; family Passifloraceae; genus Turnera; species Turnera subulata. The sequence continues at coordinate 94,719 of JAKUCV010003415.1, read as the reverse complement.
GTTATCTTGTTGTGCTTATCATGTTATTGTTGGCCACTGTTGTGATTATTGTTATGTGTTTGTTGACTACTGTGTTTGATTATTGGACCTTGTGATGTTGATGTTTATACGAGGTACGAGATATTTGAGTTAATAGTGACAGTGACCCGATAATGTAACATTGTGATTGGTTTCCCAGAGGAGCTGTGAGGCTGAGAGCCTGCTCGGGAACGTGGAAATGATGAGTACCTGTTGGACAGTGGAATAAAAAATATTAATAAACGGTGGTAATAACATCTAGACATCTAGGTTGTCACGTGACAGGTATTGGTACGGCCAGATGGTAGTCGCCCTGTGATTTGTGATATGATAGGGAGGACTGCGTGGACTCCCGGCTGAGGACTGCGGGACTCAGTTGATTTGTTATAGGAAGGACTGCGGGACTTCCGCCGAGGACTGCGGGACTCGGTTATTTGTGATATGATTTGTGATATATGGATTAACGGGGAGTACCCTGGGGTTAGCTAACCTGGCTACCAGGCACGGCCAATACTTATTACGTGACAGGGCCCTAATAATAAAATTGGTAAGTCTATTGTCATATGTCGGTGAGTTTATGAGAATAGCTTAACCATGTACAGTCTGACGAATAGTTGGTTCAGGTAAGTTGATACCGATATTGTGTTTGTGCTTGCTGTACTTCTATTGTGTTCCGTGTTGGCTTGGGTGTATTTGCGGTTGTATGTATACTGTTGTTTATTTGTTTATCGGTGAGACAGTGGTTGGTCTCACCCCTCACACAGTTCCTGCAGGTTAGGTTTGCATACCGGCGGCTGTGGCGTCACCTCGGGCAAGACTCGGATCCAATAGCATGCATTGTGTCTTGCATATAAAATGTTACTGAATGTCTAGAAATGCTTCCGCTGTGCAAATGTCGATGTCTCCACAAGGTGACGAGTTTGTGATTTTGACTATCTATCTTTTTATTAATATATGCTCTTGCTTTTATGATATGTTGGCCACGTGGTGGTACTGTTTGCTGTAATTACTGTTAGTCGGGTGAATTTAGGTCTGGGTGTTTCATTTACAGTCCCAGTAAAAATAAAAAATTTTACCCAGGATGTTACAGAGGATGTGTTAGTGGAGTTGACATGTCGCTTTCAACAAAAAGCCAACCATGTGACTTGATTTGATTAATCCTTATGGGCATTGGTCAAACAACCTAAGACACTACCATTTGTGGAATCTGAATCAATGAAAAGCCTACCTTAAACAAATCAAAAGTCAGCTGAATTCAAACTTCCTAGGACCAACCTAGGACTATGCTAAATAATGACATCAATGACAAAAGCTGCAGACCGCTGGATCTCGTGCCAAAGTGAAAGGGACAACAGGCAATATGAACGTTGACGCTGTGGCACCTCGGAAGACAAACCACCTGGATGGAAAGGGACATGCAACGGTTCAAATTCGAATTGCCACCATCTAACTTTCCTATATAATGTGATGCTGACTCGAGGAGAACCTTAGAGCTGCTAAACTGAGATTCAATATTCAAGCAAAGTTAGTGCACTTGCAGTTCTCAAGTCAAGCTAAAGAGAGAGAGATAAACACTTTTCTTAGTTCATTCATTGTGAGACAATCTTTAAAGGGAAAAGTTGTTGTACTTAGTTATAGCTTCTGTACCAAAGGGTTTTCTGTAAGGCAAAACTAGGGAAAGCTTTGTGGTGAGTGTGTGAGGTTTGAGTTGAGCCTAAGGGAAAAACTTGTATTTTAGGTTAGTGGTTGAACCCGTGAAAAACCATAATAAGAGTTAGTTAGAAATCTCAAGGGGGGATCCTTGAGTAGTGGATGTAGTCCTGCGTAGTGAACCACTATAAATCGTGTGTCCAATTATCTCTAATCCTTCCTCCTTGTGTGTTAATTAGTTTGTTCATTAGTATTCTTAAACACAAAACCCATACACATAAACACTTTGACATTAGAGACACCAAATCGGGTTTAATCCGAAAAAGGCTAATTCACCCCCCTCTTAGCCACTTTGGGCCAACACAAACTAGGGGCTCACATTTTTTATTTGGTTTTGCTACCACCTGAAATTCAACCCATGTCTCAAATTAGTCCCTCTACCAAAATTAAAACACTTTTTTATTATTTTTATAATGTAGTATGTGAACTTGCATGTTTATCTCTTTTTTTCTTTGTCTAATTCACTCTTTGACTTTTGAATATCAGCAAATATAAAAAAACCAAGAAATTTTGCATTTAACTTGTTGGCCAATAGATGTAGAAATCGGAAGAAAATCAACATTTTTTTTCTTTATGGGGTTACTGGAATGGAAGAAAAAAGAATAGACAAACAATTGCGACGGACTCCCGAAGCAAAATTATAAAGGGAGTTGTATATGCCATCCGAAAAACAATATTAAATTCAGATACGTTAAATAAAACCTAAAAATAAAGTTCTACAACAAATTTATTAATATTATAACATAGATTATAGTAACTAAAATAAAGAATGAATCAGTCCAAAGCAAAAGCTAGTAGTAGTACTTCTACTACCTAACTAGAGAGGTGGCTAGGTGGCGGCCGTCCCATTCTAAGACTGAATTAAGAAATTGGTGCAATAGAGAAAAGTCTTTAAGGGCAAAATATTAATCTAACAGGAAAATATCAATCAACTTGTTTAGCAAAATATTAATCTATCAGGAAAGAAATATTAATTTAACTTGTTTATCGCTGAATTTTTTTGAAAAATCATCAACTAAGGTGTTTTTACCCATGCCAAAAGAAAAGGCAGAACAAAAAGGCAAAAAATAATAATAATAAAAAAAAACAAAACAGTAAAGATGAAGTCAAGGAAAAGCCGTTATGCAAAGACCAAGTGGAGAGGAGTCCACCCACAGAGACACACAAAAACACAACCGGGTAACGTCGCAGAGCCGGGGATCCCAAAACTACAGGGGTCGGAAAAAGCTTGGAATCTTCTTTCTTTCCCCCCATGTCTTCCCCCTGTTTGCCCCTTTACCAGTTTTGGATTTCCTAATTAGTCAACCAATCGTCCAATCTTCCTCCCCTTTTTATTCTCTTTTCTCTTTTCTCATCAATTTCCTTTTAAATCTCACCAACCATTATCTCCATCACTGTTACGCTCACCTTCGTCTCCATCGATGCAATGAAACGCTCCCTCTTCCCCCTTCTATGCTTCTTCCTACTGTTCCTTCACGGCTTCCCGTCCTCAAACGGCGACGGATTCAGCTCCGGCAGCACCGAGATCGTGCCCCAGTCGGCTGATCTCAGTGGCGGCTCAGTTCGTGCCGGCGCCAGATCTCTCAAATCAGTCTCGTGAGTGTACTCTCTTCCGTTTGAATTACATTTTGGCTCAATTACTTCGTTTGATAAGGCGCTAGTGTGAGATTAGTATAGATTGTTGTAACCAACTCGTGAGCTGAACTCAGTGAGTTGTTTAATGTTCATGCTTTCATGCTTTATCTTTGCTCTACCTTATATTTTTGCGTGCCACGTAGGCTTCACGATGATACTACAGAATTAGTTGCGCTCTTGAACGGAACGGTTTATTTTCAAGATAATACTTCTGGGAGAGTAGTCTGGTCATTTTCTTCAGGAGCACCTATATACTCTTCTTATCAAGCTCCGTCCGGGAATGATAAAGATACCGAACCTGCATTCGGGCCGGGTTCCGGCTTCTTTGTGGATTATGGAGATGACTGGCAGCTGTATGCGCATAGCAGACATTCCGGCGGAATGGTATGTGCCGAGATGATTCTTTACATTTGCAACACTCTTAGGGTTTCTGTTGCTTTTTAAAGCATCTTGTCTTTTGTTGCCGCGATTGCTTTTTTTAATGGTGTGTTGTTGTTGTGCGCACAGAAACTTTCCTTGAATATTGAAGACTTCATCAAAATTACGCCCCACATATCAGAGGATGGGGCGGTTATACTCGGGTCTAAGAAGACTACAGTGTTTGTGGTTGAGGCTAGGAGTGGAAGGCTAGTCCGCACGTACAGCTCCCCTGATTCTTCGTCGACATTGCCGAGTGAAGCAGGAAAAAGTGAAGATAAAAATAAAAGTGATCTGGTTAAGTCTGGCTCTAGTAATTCTCCTCAGGTAATATACATCACTAGGACTGACTATTCGCTGCAAACTTTTGCTCCGGATTCAGAAAAACTGTCTTGGAGTATGAAAGTGGCCATGATTGAGGCTGCTTTTCTTTGTAAGGATGTTGAGAACCCAGCGGCTGCTTTTAACTTAAGCCAGGAGATTGGTCCTGAGGGAGACACTGATTTGGAGAGGCTGTTGTCATGTCAGTCCAGAAGGTTGGTGGTCCGAAGACAGGATAAGCCCCAGGCTTCCACTGGGATTCTTGAGGCTGATGATAAGTTACCATTGCCTTCTTCAAATCCGAGGATTGATAAAGCATTAGATCGTCACGAAAGAATGATGCTGCGTGGGTCTGCTCAAAATCATATGCTTCCTTCACAATCTGAAGTTGATAAATTGCCAAATACGCATTCCATGAATGATGGTGAAGGAGTTCTTGCTTTGCCCAGTGATGCTCTGGATGTTGATGTTAATGAAGTGACCGAGCTATATAAGGATGCAAGAGTGCTGTTTAAGAGCGTGCTGCGCATGCTTTTCAAGCGTTCAGCAGTTTTGTCCTACTTTTTCCTTGCTTTCGTTATTTTGTCGGTTGTTGCCTCTCACTCTACTGTAATGGGTAATGCGTTGAAAGCGCCATGGAGTAGTACCAGTTCAAAGGCTTCACCTTCCAGAAGGAAGAAGAGTAGGAGATCAGGGAAGGCTATTGGAAGTATCGACATGAAGGATAAGCAGATGATATCTCAAAATGAGGATGGATTTGTGCTCAATGAGGGTGAAAAAACATTAATGGACCTTAATAAATTTGTCGATGGAGTGGTTAATGGACGTAGAATAGGCAAGTTATTTGTATCAACTACAGAAATTGCTAAGGGAAGCAATGGTACTGTTGTCCTGGAAGGTATATATGAAGGGCGGCCAGTTGCTGTAAAGCGCCTTGTTCGAGCTCATCATGATGTTGCATTCAAGGAAATTCAGAATCTGATTGCTTCAGACAGTCACCCAAACATTGTTCGATGGTATGGGGTGGAATATGATAAAGATTTTGTCTACCTTTCTCTGGAACGTTGCACATGCAGCTTGGATGATTTGATTCAGATGTACACTGACTCCTCTACAAACCCCAGTTTGAGAAAGGACGTAGCTTCCAGAGCTGCAGTTGAGTATAAGCTTCGACTGGAGTTTGTGAAGGATACTGTGCAGGATCTTAATTTGTGGAAAGGAAATGGCCATCCTTCACCTCTACTATTAACATTGATGAGGTAGGTCTGAAATTTAGTTGATCCAATAGCACTTCATGCATAAAAAAAAGAAAAGGAAAAGAAGAAACTATTTTTTTGTGCTCTAATATGAATTGACATTGATAAGGTAGGTCGTAGAGTCTTGCTGATTCAAATTGCATTTTATGCAGAGAAGGCTACTTATGTGTTTGGCTTGAATTAACCCTCTCCTTGATCTTTTTGCCCTTCTCAATTTGTCGAACAGGGATGTAGTTTCCGGGCTTGTCCATTTACATGAATTAGGAATAATTCATCGCGACTTGAAACCTCAAAATGTTTTGATAATTAAGGAAAGATCTTTATTCGCGAAGCTTTCTGACATGGGTATCAGCAAGCGCCTTCATGGTGATATGTCTTCCCTGGGCCATCATGCTACTGGTTAGTTATTTTGACTGCTTGTATTATTAAGATTCTGAAGGTGCAATTGCTACTTGAGATACTTATGGCTACCTCTTGTCTCAAGTCTCGTTTTTTGTTGACCAAGTCATAAGCATTTTCTTGTTAGTCCAAGTTATAAAATTGTTTCGAGTCATTGAAGAACTTGTGTTTCTTGTTAATCCAAGTTATAAAATTGTTTCAAGTCATTGAAAAAACTTATGTTTCTTGTTAATCCAAGTTACAGAAATTGTTTCAAGTCACTGAAAAACTTGTGTTCCTAAGATCCTTCATGTCACTTGGTAAAATTTAACTAACAAGAGAGTTGTTTTATGGGATTGGTCTTGATTGCAGGCTGTGGGAGCTCTGGTTGGCAAGCACCTGAACAGCTGCTTAGTGGACGTCAAACTCGTGCTGTTGATCTGTACAGTTTAGGCTGTGTCCTCTTTTTCTGCATCACAGGTGGCCAGCATCCATTTGGCGACCGACTTGAACGTGACGTCAATATAGTTAAAAATCAAATAGACCTCTTCTTGGTGGAATTCCTTCCAGAAGCCAAGGATCTTATTTCTTCTTTATTAGACCCTGATCCTGAAAAGAGGTATGAATAGCATTCCAGCTCCAAGTTCTGTTCTACTCACTTTTCGTTGCATACTATAGTAGTTACGTCTGCAATAGAAAAATTGTTTTCAAATGTGTACTTTAGCATCCAAATTTAGATCTGGAATAGTTGCTCAATATGTTTTGGCTCCTGAAATATTGATGTGTTGCCAGGCCGAAGGCGTTGGAAGTTCTGCACCATCCAATATTTTGGAGTTCTGAGATGAGACTGTCATTTCTTCGTGATGCCAGTGACAGAGTGGAATTGGAAGATAGGGAGTCTGATTCGGAGCTCTTGAAAGCATTAGAGAGTACTGCAGGAACAGCACTGGGAGGGAAATGGGATGAAAAGATGGAACCTACATTCATCAACAATATTGGCCGTTATCGGCGTTATAAATTTGACAGTGTTCGGGATTTATTGCGTGTCATGCGCAACAAATTGAATCATTATAGAGAACTTCCCAAGGATGTTCAGGTTTGTTTCTTACAAAAATTTATATAGTTTTCAGTTATAAAGAAGAGTTGAACATTAGGCTCTGGTAATCAAAAACTATGATTGTGCACCCAAAAGTTTGATAGGTTTTTTTTTCACTCCTTTTGGTTTGGCTTTGTTCTGAAATAGAGTTGGCAAAACATTTTATAAACCAGAAAACAAGAAGTTATATCCTTTATTTGCTCACCTTTTTTTATGTAAAAAGTTGGCTAGCTTGTCTATACTTTGAGTAAGTTAAGCTGTAGGTTTTTTTTTTGTAGGATGTGCTATGGGCATAGCCTCATTTATATAAAAAAATTTGAAGGCATTTATAATGCAATTCGAGAGACAGATCCTTTTCACAAAAAGATAGAAATACTTACCGTTCTATCTCTGTTTTCGATCTGCCTTTCTAGCTATCTAAACTTTTTGTCGTGTTGTCTCATTTACATTTTATCCTCTGACATCTTGTTCCTTTTCAAAGAGCATATCCAACATTAAATGAATGAAGGATGAAGTACCCTTTGGATTCTGTGCTAATGCTTTACCATAAGCCAAGTCAGGAATTTAGACAGGATGAATGGAGCCATTTATTTTCATTTGAAGCAAATCTTTGGCTTGGTTGTTCAGTAGAAACATTATTTCTTCGTTATTGATTAATCTATGTGGGAATTGAGGTAGCTAGGCTTCACAAACAGCTTCTTTCACCTGATTCCTTGGTTGTTTGATAATATGTACTAGTTAATCATAAGCTATAAGATGGGATTAGGGCAGAGGGAAGAGTGGAGGTTGAGTGAGTTCTCTTACTGCAGTGTGTCCTTTGAGGTCCTACTCAGCAGGACAAACCAAACCAATTTTGCTACTCCATGCTCTGTTGGGCACCTTTATGATTTGCTTCACTCGTTTGTGACTTGAATCCAGTGTGTTTCTTTACTTAAACTGTTATTTAGCAATGCAGTTGTTCTACACATAATTCAATCAGTTGCATGTGACTCAGATTAGAAGAGTGGCAGCCTAAATTTGTTCCATGTATTCACGATAATTTTTTGAATGTCAATCTTGTTGTAGGAACTTGTGGGTTCGGTTCCAGAAGGCTATGATGGCTATTTTTCCAGTCGATTCCCAAGGCTTTTGATTGAAGTATACAAGGTTGTGTGCAGATACTGCAGGGAAGAGGAGTGCTTCCAAAAATATTTCAGAAGCGTCATTTAAATCTTTGGTCCCCCTAAACGTCCGGAAGACGGTGGTGGTTCATGTTATGTATACTTGTAAATGCATATGTATATGTAATAATCTTATTATGGTATATGTAGCTTGTTAATTTTAACACTAACATCAATAGTTACTTATGATCATGTTACTAATTTCAGTTAATCTTGTCACTGATAGTTATAATATGCAAGCCTCTGTTTCTGTTTTTTTTTTTTTTTTCTTTTGAACTTTGTAATGTCTTCTAGTTGAGAAGCTGGACATGGGACTTGGGAGAGCTATGTCACCTTTGATTTTGGTGTGGCTTTGAATTGAATTCATCATAAAAATTGAATTCGTTTGTAGTTACTGATATGATTTCAGTTTGATGAAAATATAAAATTTTATTTAAATAATAATTCAAATCAAATCCAAAATCATATCTTATGAACTAGAAAAGATATACTATATTAATTTCCATACGACAATTCTTATGTGAGTCTTTGAACTTTCACAAGTGCTGCAAGTTAATGGAGGTTTAGACTTGCAACTGCTGGTTTTGTTGCTTTTAAAATCGAGAGGGTCAGGAGAGCTGAGGAATGTTGCGAATATGAAGTGTAATAGGCTTTCGGGGGTGGGTTGGTACATCAAATGTATATAATCCATGTCTGTTGATATTTTCGAGGTTGATGCCCCTCTAACACGAATAAGAAATAGTTATTAGTTTTGAATTTTCAAGTCATGACATATATCTTTGTACAATTATCATTGGATTGATGCGAATGGTAATTGCTAATTTTCAACTATTTGGGATGGAAAGGGTACCAAGAAGGCATCCCAAGAACCCGATTGTTGAGCTTGTACAACAAAACCTAAGGTATTGATTTCCTACTCTAAGAACTGAAAGGCGAGTATCAATATTTTGTCATGGTACCAATTCCCCAGATTGAACATCCTGAGCACCTAGCGAAAAAAGATCTGCAAATGGTATATTAATACTGGATCTCCCAGGCAGCTTTTAAGATGAAGAAATCAGGCTTCGCTGCCACTGGGGAGACTTGTGCTGGAAGAAAATTCAACATGTCTTCCGTTGCCAAGGCTTGAGCTGGAAGAAAATTCAACATGTCTTCTATTGGAGCTGGAGCTGTCCATTGAGTCGAATCTATTAACATTGGATAGCCTCTCCATTCGCAGTCTCTTTGATCGGCTTCTCACTTCCTCTTCTTTCTCATCAACAAATGAAAGAAATGTCTGGAGACGGGCAGATGTCGAAGATCTATCAGAAGATGTCGAATCTAAGGAGTAGTGCTTGCTGAACTGCCGGATCATCATCAGCAAGTACACAAGGAGGGCAAGCACGCAAGCTAAACCACATATCAAGAAAAGACCCCAGAAACTCTTAAGGCCAAGCCGGTCAGTTTCCAACTTTGTGCCTTGTGAACTGCAGGCACTCCTCATAAGCCATTTGTCATGGATCCTTTGAAGGTCTCCATTCTCTGATAATTTCAAAATGGCAGTTGATATGTCTATTGCTAAAGGCGAGTCCTTTGGAAAGGCCTGTGGATAGAGGAGAAAACAGCTTAGTTTATATATAAGCTGAGAACATGAGCAGCTAACAACAAACAATGAACCAGATGAACTTTCTGTGCAAAAAAAAAAAAAAAAGAAAAGACAAATAGCGAACCCATCTTAATATCCTGTTCCTGAGCATAAATATTTGCTAGTCTTCTCTCAATTTGATAGAACATTTTACGTAGTCAAGTCATATTCATTCTTAACCTACAAGCAAATTGGACAGCCTGATATGCTGAAAAAACTTAAATGTATATGCACCATAAAGACAAGTACACATAGATAGTGATTCCAAATAAGCATGAATATGGAGGCCTAATGTCACCAACAGAAACATGTAAAACGCAGGGGAAAATGGAGCTATTGATGAAGATGCACTTACAAATCCCCAACCGTTCTTGGTAAACTCTTGACCCACAATACTGAATTCGCATCGGCTCGAGAGGAAGAGCTCTATATATGCACGCTCATCAACCACAGCAGCTACTCCACCCTTATGGGGACCATCTCTCAGAGCTCTATCGTAATCTTCTGCCACTTTGAGTGGAATGAGCCTGGACTCATGAATGCCGAGTTCATTAATTAGATAATCTCGAGCAAATGACCCCTGCTGATAGCCAATTGGATCATTGCTTGTTATTAAACTTTCAATTCCTTTTATGGGAGAAGAAAGCTGCTGCACAGTCAGGATGGATGTAAGGCTCGCAGTGTAGCTTGAATTGATTATAAGAACAACAAATAGCCATATAATTAGCACAAGTCGACCGAGGGAACTAATGGTATTTTCTCCTACAGAGGAAAAGGGGAAGTGTTAGATAGAATCTTTCTTTTGATACTGTTGCCTACAGGAAAAGAAGATTTATTGTCATTTTCAACTTACTATGGGAAAAGAACCAAGTTGAAAAACTGAACCTGCAGGAGGACAGTGCCATTGTTAGTCATTCAGAAACTCTAACGAAAAGAGTACCACCACACATAATTAGCTCAAGAGATTCAAATATGCTGAAAGGAAATTTACATACAAAGCAAAAGTTTTCAAACCAAATCTTGGAATGTCACATAGGAAGAGAATCTCAAAGTTTTTCACCATCCAAGATGAGTACCATTCTTCATAATTCATAACAAAAAGGAAAATCTCACAGTTTTCAGGATAAGGAAACTTCTATTCATTCCATAGCATGTTGAGGAGAATGTACCATTGCAGATACAGTAGGAGCACAGTAATTAACTTAATGTGTCTGCAGAGTTCAAGGAGTGAAAAATCAAGGTCAACCCTCATTTTGAATTGGGACATTACTAATTCACTCACCATAGAATTGTCATAAATTGCCTTCTTGGAGGGCCTCTAAATTCATCATTCAGCCTATGCTCCAAAATCCAAACAACTGCCCCCACAAAAAGGAAAAAGGCAGCTGTGACTGCCCACATCTGCCAAGTAAATGGCCTCAGGAAGGCCCACGCATGAGACTCACTTTTCTTGACTGGCACCACCACCACTAGTCCAGACTCGATGTATGGTTGTGTGAAATCCGCCATCCTTGTTCTGTCAGTGACAATTGCAATGTCACCCACTGCTGCATCAAAGACCTACATAAAACAAGAAAACTGATCATAAACATTAAGGAATCATCACAAACTTTCAAAGATTCCACTTGCTGTGACACTATACTCACACCAGCAGTGATCAAACGCACGAGCTCAGTGCAACTTGGATTGCTGATATGGTCCCCGAACGGAATAAATCTGTATGGGACAGCATATGGCAGCAAGTTGATAGCAGCAGTGAAAATATCAATGCAGAAACCTGAAAACATTTCAGACCCTTGTCCTTCGGAGATGAATTCACGAAAACTAACACGATATGGGACTCCGATCCTCAACTGTCTTCCATTGTTAGGAAAAACCCACCCACGGGGCTTTTCCATTGCTTGTCCCGGCCAAATGACAGGGTGTAGCTTTTGGTTTGAACTAGAACGGTTAGGAGGCTGAGAATACAGAGTTTCAGGGGGCACAACTGATAAGCCAGAATAATTGGACCAGTAGCCAATCTTCCTGTATCCTGTACCTATAACATTAAGGATTTCATATGCTGGATGGATGAGATTGCCATCAGAATTAAACTGAACTTGTCCTGTTACACCAGTCATATTAACTTGGCGAATGCTTTCAATCAACAGCCTTCCTCCGTTGAAGATGCTCATTGCTTCAAGATTCAAATTCCCTTTGCGCAACTCAACTAGCCTTGTATCGTTTGAGAATGAAATATTCCCTCCCTGATTAAAAAATGCATCTATAGCATGAGCAAGCAGCCATACCGTATCATAGGCATATAGACCAAAAGTATTCAGGCCTAAAGGGCGATCTGTTTTTCCAGTAGTTAAGTTGCTCCACCTTGACACAAGCTTCCTTTTCATGTCTGAATCTGGTGTGTACATACGCAGGGCAAGAACTCCTTGAATATCATCCATTTGGTCTGCAGGAAGGGGGGAAATAGTCTCCAAAATCGTAGGGAGCCAAGTAGTAGCTATCCACACATTTCCAGACCCCATCATGCCAAGATATTGGGCCACTTTGAACACCTGTAGTCCCCAAGTGGGAGTAGTGTGAACAACAATAATACGAGACTCCGCTAAAGCTACTGTGAGCAGCATATCAGTGATCTCATCTTGGGTTGGTAAAGGCTTCAAAGGTGCTTTATGTGAGATTTTACATCGTCTAGCTGCAAGCTTATCACCTAGTGCAGCTATACCATTTCTGCCATTTTCATCATCCGCATAGATTGCAACCACCTCTCTCCATCCGTAGAAGTTCACCATGTCAGCTATGGCAGTCATCTGATACAGGTCATTCAGAGAGGTCATAACAAAAAATGGGAACTGTAGAGAATTAAGAGTAGGGTCTGAAGCTGAATATGATAATAGAGGGACTTGGAGAGCATTGGCAATGAAGGAAATGATATGGGCCATTGTTGAGGATTGGGGGCCAATTATGGCCACAGTGTCACCTTCCATGAACTTTAAAGCTGCAATCCATCAAAAAAAGGCAACATTGAAAGATCATAACCCACACCCAAAATGCAAGTTATTTATTCAACTAAGTTAGAGAGTGATTCTGAATTAGCAAACTAGAGAACAAGAAAGTTGTACCCTCAATCATGCCCATAAATCCACTGTAATTGGAGTCCTGCACTTTAAGTCTCAACTTCGTTCCACCAAGAACAGATGGATCTGAATTCACATCGTCAACAGCTGCTTCTACTGCAATTCTTCCAACTTTTCCAAGAGTGGAATTGAGTGTCACAATGGCTCCGATGTTCACTGACTCGGGTCTTGTGGTAACATTATTGCTGGCTCCACCTAGACAAACCCCATTACAGATAAACACCAACATCAGAGCCCATATCATCTTCATGGGGACTTTGCCTGGTTACCACACACCCCCAAAACAACTTTCCCTCCTGCAAAACATTAAGCAACAAAGTCTAATACATGAAAAGAGTTATCCCCATCGAATTCTTTTAGAAAACATGTGAAGATAATGTAAGTAAGCAATGAAGATTGATCAAGGCATAAACTAACAGCTGAAACATTTTGTCACCCTTTTAACAACTGGAGATGAACTATACACCACAAAGAAATAAAGTAATAATAAGTATATAGATCTACAACTGATGTCCAGGCAAAGCAAAGGATAAAAAAGAGGAAGAGGACCTGAAAAAAGTGATATTCATTTAAACCACATAGGACAGCACACCTGCTATAACTTTTTCCACACCAAATATCCAACAAATTAGACTTGATTCTATAGTTGCCCAAAAAAAGAGGGAAAAGAGCAACATTAATGACAGATATAAATTCCACTCTCAAGCAGCAGCAACTAGACCATATATATACACTAACAAGTCATTGTTGGATAAATGATAAATCCCAGAATGATATGTAGTATTTGACAACTCACACACGTAAATAATGCGTCGTAGTAGGCAGCTTAGCTACACCTGAAGGCTGCATTAAAGCTCAGCCATTTATTTTCATATACGGTCAATAAAATTTCTTTTCTCCCCTTTTGTTTTCTCCTGGAGAGAATACTGCTTCACTGCTAAAGTCTTTATCACAAATATAACAACTACACCTTCTAGTAGCTAGGAGGATGTGTTGCGTGTTATGGGGATAGGGAGACTTTGTGTGTGTTCATTGGTGAATAGTGACTCGCCACCACCATCCCAGGTCAGTGACTCAGTGGTGGTCACTGGTCACCACCGGAAGTGGAAAGTGAATGTGGTGTGTAGAATCTGGACTTTTGTTAATGGCTCCAAAGTCTAGTAATCCACACCAGTTTATGTCTTCCTTTTGGTCCAAAGTGGGTCCTTTCAAGTTGCACGAGGTCCCATCATAAATGGAAAATAAGTAGTTTTGAATACTAAAACATTGCTCTTGTCAGCCTTGTCAAACTCACACCGGCCCATACGGTTGAACTTGAACCTGATTAATCGTGGCCCGTCTAGGTTTTTAGGTTAATAATTTCTTCGTAAACCTTTGGTTGAACTAGAGTTTGACCATTATTTATTCGGAAAAACCACAATATGGTGGCCCGACCGGGTCAACTTCCGATGATCCAAGTTTAACAACACTGCTCTCGTACTGTTTTCATTGACTGTTGTATCATAAAACAGACCGTACCATTTGTCTAGTATCAGAAAATAAAAAGTGCAATCAAAAGGAAATTTTGAGAAGAACATGGTATAACATGATGGGTAAGGTTATAAGTACCGCATTTTTCACGTTTGACTGCAATTTATTTTTTTTTGTCGAAAGAGATAATCATTCATTAATAATAAAAACCGAGTACAACATACATATTAGAATAACATAAATTATTAAAAATAAGAAAAAAAACATAATTAAAAGCCACAAACATGGAGGAATAGATCCGCAAACAAAGCATGGACCATGAATACAAAGTGATTGCTCTTAGATCCAGACATAGGCAAAGGTTAAAATTCAAACTAGAGAACTTACAGCTACCTATGGACGGGAGGACGTTCTGTCTGCATAAAGCAGGACTAGCCTCAAATAGCAACCAAGTTCGATTACGGTGGTCGGTAGCTATCGGCTTTATCTCTGAACCACGAGCAAGCCAAACAATAGCCATCACCGGAGAAACGGAAGAAAGCCAATATCCACCCTTGTGAGTAAACACTTCACAAAAATGCTTCATACTTCACACAACAATAACAATCCGCCACCTGCAACAGACCCAATTCAAAGGCCACTGCAATTGATTAAGCAGGATAAGGAGGTGCAGTAAGATTAATCTCGAAGTGACCATAGTCCATAGGTGTGAATTTGGCCATATGGTCACCTTCAATAGTAGCTGATAAACTTGAAAAAATCTGGCCTATTGTTATTGATCAATTGATTTATTTATAGAGAAAAGGGGCGAGAATAGTACTCGGCTTAGATATTTTTAAGTTATTTCGTGCCGAATAAACGGACTTTGGAGATATTTATAAAGCGGGTATCTCGTAGGTGGATTTTTCGAGCATGTTGGGCTTGTTGGGCTTAGATTCCGTCTTCGAGCCTGGGCTTTGCTGGTAATGAGCCCAGGGTGTAAAATGCCTAGCAGTGAACTTTCCTATTTAGATTAAAATTTATTGAAAAATTATTATGGTGGATTCCTTTCCACAAAAGGAAATTAAAAAAATCATAGATTAAAATTTATTGAAAAATTATTATGGTGGATTCCTTTCCACAAAAGGAAATTAAAAAAATCATAGCACTCATTTTTTTGTGGAAAAATGAAAAAAAAAAAAACAATACGAGAATGTGTTAGTGTTCTTTTTCGTAACGAGAATGCCTTGGAGTGATATTAAACATGTTATCTTCTAGGTCACAAAAAAAATACGGGATTATTTGCACTTTCAGGACCGCTAATGTATTTGAGTCGAGCACTGTAGGGATATGATGAATTGACAAAATCACCCATTGTGTCTAGAAAGTGATAAAGGCACAGGATCATCTTTGCCAATTCATTCATAAGTTAAAGCAATTAAGAAGTAAAGCCCATCAACTTTTGAAGAACAAACTTAAAAAAGGGGTCAACTTTTGAAGGTAGGAGGACCATGATGGTCTTCTACTTATTTTTCCAATAAGTATCTTCTCCATTTGTCTGTAGCCTCTCAATTTATGGCAAAATAGAGTGGTACTATGGTAAAACCATAAGAGAATACTTAGTTTATGATTTACAATTTTTATAACAGTTAACAAGTTTTATATCATTGTATATTGTATAATTTAAATTATGTATTCAAAATTTTTGAATGTTAAGTATGCTATTATTATTATTGTTATTCTAGAATTAATTTTATCCTATAATATCCAACACCCTCAATAAGATACGAGGTTTACCCTAGTATATATATAAAAAAGAAAAAGAGAAAACAGGCAAGCTCTATAGTCTAGCTTTATCTATAGCTGGAGAAAACAAAGACATTGCTCTTGTATTGTTTTCATTGGCTGTTGGATCATAAGACAGGCCATACCATTTGTCTAGTATGGGAAAATAAAAGGTGCAATCAAAAGGAAATTATAAGAAGAACATGGCCTAACATGATGGGTAAGGTTATAAGAACCGCATTTTTCACGTTTGGCTGCAATTGATTAAGGCATGATCAGGAGGTGTAGTAAGATTAATTTCGAAATGACCATAGGTGTGAATATGGACATATGGTCACCTCCGATAGTAGCAGTGAACTTTCTTGTTTAGATTAAAAGTTATTGGGAAAAATTGTCATGGTTGTTGAACTTGGAAAATTCGGCCTATTTATTGATGGGTTGATTTGTTTACGAAGAGAAAGGGTGTGAATAGTGCCGGATCTAGATATTTTTAAGTTACATTGTGCCGTAAACGGACTTTGACGGTATTTATAGTGGGGATGTTTCGTAGGTGGGCTTCGCAGGTAAATTGGGCTCATTAGTCTTGGACTCCGTCTTCGGGCCTGGGCTTTTCTAGTATTGAGCCCAACAGGATCAAATACCCTATATCAATGGTGGATTCCTTTCCACAAAAGGAAAATTAAAAAAATTCATAACACACTGAATTTGTTTCCGGAAAAAGAAAAAGAAACAATACGAGAAAGTATTATTTTCAAGAGGTAGGCCACAAAAAAATACAGGACCAGGTGATCAAGTTGGATTATTTGCACTCGCAGGACCATTTAAGTATTTGAGCCGGGAGGAATTTGGTGAATTAACAGTGAGAATAGCAATCAAAATCAAATTACCCATTGTGTCTAGAAAGTGATGAATGCACACGATTTAGAAATTGGCAATTGATTTTTGCTTAAAGGTTTAGGATTCAAAATGCCATTATTCCTAAGGTTTAGGATTCAAATATTAATTTTGAAAGATTTAGAACTTAATTAATTTTTGTTTAAAAATTTAGGTCTCAAAATGCCCTTATTCCTAAGGTTTAGGATTCAAATATCAATTTTGAAAGATTTAGCACTTAATTGATTTTTGCTTAGAGGTTTAGGACTCAAAATGCTCTTATCCCAAAAATGATTAGACATTATTTAATTAAAAAAAAAGAGAAACGGACGGACATTATTTACATATGGACAATTAGTTATCTTTTTCCTCATCATAAAAAAAAAATGGTTTATCTTTTTCTTCTCCTTTTTGTGAACCATTATTTAATAACTTGATTGAATTTGGGCTGAAAACCTACCAGAAAACTCAAGAATCATTACGAAATTCGGTATCCCCACCTTCGTCTACTAATATATATATATAAAGAAAGAAGAAGAGAATAATGAAACATTAATCTCTTCGAGTAGTCATTATCTAGCACTTCATAGTCAGCAAGCCGATTGATTGTAACTCAAACTGTGACTTTTGAGTTAATATGTAGCGACTATCTTGTATTCACTTTCTCAGGGTTTAGTGGAAGACACAGGACAAAACTTCGCTTGGAAATTACTTCATTGTTATTAACTAACAAGCATTTTTGGTCTCATATTTCGTGAAGAAGAAGAAGAAGAAGAAGAAGAAGAAGAAGAAGAAGAAGAAGAAGAAGAAGCATGCGATTCTGATTTGTACCATGAATGAGAAACAAGGCATGTGTTGGAAACTATTCTCTCGAGAGGTACAATATTTTCATTAGAAAGCCGTCGAAACCCGTCAAGGGAGGAATATATAACACACCTGTGGGACATTTTGGAACTAATCCGATCCAGAGAGAATAAAGGCGTAGGTTGAAGATGCTGATTTCAAATCACACTAGCTTTAATACGAAGAATCATACTTAACAAATTTAATCGAGTTCAAATCTTCTGTTTCTTCATGTCATCTTGTGCTTTCTATTATGGCAAGCTTAAGGCTTCGTGGGGTGAGGTCACGGGTTCAAACCGTGGACCGCGTTGTGTAGTAGGATTTAGGATGGGTTTATTAGGATTTGGGTAGATCGTTGTATAAAAAAAAAAAAAAAACCTTTGCCGACAAAACATATACATATCTGTCTTTCCCCCCTCTATACAGACAGTTGATAAATATTCTGTAGTCATCATCACTCATCAGGGACTCCAAAATGCTAGTACTGTTTGTCGCGGATCTAATCAATGCAGTTTCTCTCACTAATTACACACCGGGCATGGTTGCACTAATTGAATTAACAGGAAAACCACCATTTTTAATTTCTTGGTCCAATAGGAAGCTAGGCTGTTATGGATCTATGGAGAAAAGAAGAAAAGTAAAGCCCTTAATCTGTTATAAGTTAAACCACCATGCAGCAACCATTTTAAACAATGTTTTTTTTTTTATTTAAGTGAATTTGCGAGTTTTAGTGGTGCGTTGATGCTGAAAAATTTCTATAGGGAGACTCAGGCCCATATCATTGCGCGACCCGGTTGAATCCGGATATCGGATGAGAAACCAAAAAAATAATGTCTTTTTTACAAAAAGAAAAATATAGTTGAGGAAATCTGAAAGTGGAATAATGGCTTGATTTGCCGTATTGTATTGATGTGATTATATAGATACATATGACTTATTGTACAAGTAGAGAAATATATTACAATAGTTGACTTTCTTTCTATATTACACTGATTGCGTTTGGTTACGCTAATTTTGGTCTTTATACTAGTTGCGGGTGGGGAACAGATGCACAAGGTTGTCCGAAAAGCTGAAAACTTGGTATGAGACAATGCTTTAGTGGATACGTCGGCGACTTGACGATCGGTAGGAATATAACACACAAGTCACCGGATGGGACATGATCGTGAATGAAATGAAGATAAATATCAATGTGTTTGGTACGAGCATGATGAATGGGATTAACCGCATGTATATGGTGCTTAGATTATCACAAAAAATAGTAGAGGAACCGGAAGGGGGGATGGCAAGCTCATGAAGAAGCTACCGCAACCAAATAATGTCCAACAACAGAGGCTAGTGCACGATACTCAGCCTCAGCACTAGACCGGGAAACAGTAGGTTGCTTTTTAGAGGACCAGGAGATTGGGTGTGAGCCCAAGAAGCAACAATATCCGCTAATTGAGCTTCGAGTGTCAAGACAGTTGGCCCAGTCATGAAACACCCTAACCTAAATTCACCCAACTAACAGTAAATACAGCAAACAGAACCACCATGTGGCCAACATATCATAAAAGCAGCAACACATATCAATAAAAAGATAAATAGATAGTCAAAATCACAAACTCGTCACCTTATGGGGACATCAACATTTGCACAGCAGAAGCATTTCTACATATTCAGTAACATTTTATTTGCAAGACACAATGCATGCTATTGGATCCGAGTCTTGTCCGAGGTGACGCCACAGCCGCCGGTATGCAAACCTAACCTGCAGGAACTGTGTGAGGGGTGAGACCAACCACTGTCTCACCGATAAACAAATAAACAACAGTATACATGCAACCGCAAATACACCCAAGCCAACACGGAAAACAATAGAAGTACAGCAAGCACAAACATAGCATCAGTATCATCTTACCTGAACTAACTATTCGTCAGACTTCTCTTGGTTAAGCCAATCTCATAAACTCACCGACATTCGACGGTAGACTTACCAATTTTATTATTAGGGCCCTGTCACGTAATAAGTATTGGCCGTGCCTGGTAGCCAGGTTAGCTAACCCCAGGGTACTCCCCGTTAATCCATAAGTATCTCAAATCACAAAGTATCACAATAACCGAGTCCCGCAGTCCTCGGCGGAAGTCCCGCAGTCCTTCCTATAACAAATCAACTGAATCCCGCAGTCCTCAGCCGGGAGTCCACGCAGTCCTCCCTATCATATCACAAATCACAGGGCGACTACCATCTGGCCGTACCAATACCTGTCACGTGACAACCTAGATGTCTAGATGTTATTACCACCGTTTATTATTATTTCTTATTCCACTGTCCAACAGTAACTCATCATTTTCACGTTCCCGAGCAGGCTATCAGCCTCACAGCTCCTCTGGGAAACCAATCACAATGTTACATTATCGTCACTGTCACTATTAACTCAAATATCTCGTATCTCGTATGAACATCACAATATTCACATCAACATCACAAAGTTCAATAATCAACCACAGTAGTCACCAAACACATAGCAATAATCACAATAGCAGCCAACAATAACATGACAGGCACAACAAGATAACATATAAGAAAAATGATCAATCAAACATTCGGGGTACCACGGGCAGCATACCGAAGTTTATAAGTTTATATCCTCACCTGGTACTCCAGAAAATTGACATCCGATTAAGCCTCGATGTTCCTATATTTATAACAAAAATAATCACATATGATGCACAGATAGTAATGATCATGCATGATGCCGGTTTTAGAAATTATTATACGGCTTGTCTTATACCAAATCTAATTTTATTGTTTCCTTAATTTTCTTTAATATGAAATTAGCCTCTTTAATCGTTACACCAATTATCTTAATTTCGAATTAAAAACCGAACCGAGCATAAAACCGGATCCGAGCGTCCAAGCCGATATTCTTGCCCATTAGTTGCTCGTGGTATACATGCTCATTAGGTAAGTTATGTATAATCATATATATTTTTATAGTCGATACTATTTTAGTTATTTAAAGTAGATATAGTACAATAAATACATGTATGGATATAACCAATAGTGTAAAAATAATAATACCATGGTTACGTTAGTAAACTACTTCCGGTAAATTAACAATCCTGGCATAGCCATAAAATAGATTTTGTATGGTTCATGTAAAAGACTTATAAATATGTAGTTAATCAAATAGAATAATATCATTTTTAATCCGTAAATTAAATTGCTAATTACTTAATTACATGTATATATATATGCTAAAAGAGGTAATTATTATAAAATGTAAGTATGCTTAGTAAATCTCATACGACCGTATGTATGTATATACATTTACATATATTTATAAAGACAACAACCGTAAATAAACTAATTTCATATTTATCATCATTTTAGTTTATAATTACAAAATTATATTTATTTATACGTAACCCTTTATAATGTAAATTCAATTTTAGATATAAGTAAGAAAATTAAGAATTAACTCGGTAGAACATTTAGCCCAACGGAGAATAATACTAATATTAACATGATTCTAAAAATTAAACAAGCATAAAATAAATTTATTGGTTATTATAAATTAACTTAATTAATTGCTTAATTAATCGCCGTTTTAATTGTTCGAGTCCGTTAATATAGCTCGAGTTCGTTAATGGGTCATAAATAGTCCATAAGGTCCGATAATTACCCAAAGTCCATGTTAGGGTTCGCCGGAAAAATCCCGAGGCTTCGCCGGAAAAATCTCGAGGCTGTCGGAACCTCGCCGGATTCCGGCCAAGCACTGTTCACGCATCCTACAGCAAACCAAACGTCTTTGTTACTGTTCACCATCTAAACCACCACAAAACAACACCACCGTACCCAGCCAGCACCACCAACCCAACTACCAGCATCCACCGACACAGCAACAACCAAACCCGCATCCATCAAACAAAGTCATGCATCAAACCAAAGTAAATCAGTTCCAATTCATCCAACTCAACCCGCATACATCAACAACAATCACAGGGAAGAAGAAGATGATTTCGGTAGCAGCGACTTACCCACACGGCGCCGACACGAGTTACAGAGGAGGCGGATAGATCGGCCGACACTAGGGGTAGCGGCAGCGCGTGCGAGGTGGCGGCTCGAGCTCAGTCTCCTGGTGGTGTCGAGCTCGTCTCAGGCGGCCGTGGTGTCGTCTTACCCACACAGCCCCGAGGACGGCGGCGATCGTGGCAACGAGAGGGAGGGGCGGCGCTCGTGAAGGGAGAGAGCAAGAAGAAGTGATTCGCACCGCGTCTCGGTGTGGTGGTGGCCACGATTCGAGGCGGCGGCACGCGAGCACGGAGGAGAAGGAGAAATCGGGCGGCGGAATAAGGAGGAGCAGAGGCGAGGGAGAGGGAGGTTGGTGGCCGGTGTGGTTGTTGGTGGCGGTGGTTGCGCGGAAAGAAGGAGAAGATGAAGAAGAGATGGTGGAGGTGATTCGGATGGTGGCGGTGGTATCAGAGGCGGTGTGGACGCGGGGAGGAGGAAAAAGAAAAGAGAAAGAAAAGAAGAGAAGAAAGAAAAAGAAGAAAAAGAAAGGAAGGGTAAGGGTAGCAGGGGTGTGGTGAATCGGAAGAGATGAGGGAAAAATGAAGAAGAGAAAAAGGGAAGAAAACAAAGAAAAAAAATCAGGGAAGAAAAGATGGGGGAGGGGCCGGCGTGAAGAAAAATGGGAAAAGAGAAAAGAAGAAAAGAAAGAAAAAAGAGAAGAAAATGGGCACATAACGACGTGTTGTCGGGCAAGGAATTGTGCCCTGCCGACACACAAAACGACGTCGTTTTGGACGTCCTCAAGCCATACTCAACAGCCTTGGTCAAAACGCAGCCTGATTTGTGTTTTATGTTTTGGTTTCACCAAAACTACGTCGTATCAATCGAAACTACACTAAAACTTGTGTTTTGACACTAACTTGACCTTTGTAACATGTAAACATAATCTAACAATTATTCTTTTATAAAATTTCAAAATAAATAACCAAAGATTAATTTATTAATATCATGGGAATGAAAGATGAAATTTTCTTTCTAAATTATAATTAGTAAATTGTTGCAACATAATTATCATAGCAAAATAATAATATATTAATATTACAATTAATGTTTGATTAGAATTTAACAATAATAATGATAATAACTATAATTTTGAGAGTAGTAAAAATAATAGTAAAGATAGCAAAAATTGACTCGGGTTGGTAAAATTCTTGATTAACCGCGATAAGATTTTATTAACCACCGTAAAAGTCAAAACAGCTTGGTAAAAATCACGAAAATTTTACCCGGGTCGTTACAAGTCAGCATCGGTATAAGAATGAAGTGGCATGGCTGCCTGTGGGCGAAAAAGAATACCATAATTGGCAGTGCCATGAAGATATCGCAAGATGCGTTTTACTGCCAAAAGATGTGGTTCTCGAGGAGCATGCATGTATTGAGAGACAAGACCCACAGCATGAGAGATGTCAGGACGAGTGAAGGAAAGATACTGAAGACCACCAACAAGACTTCTGTATAATGTAGCATCTGAGAGAGGGGCGCCGTCATGGAGAGTGAGTGTTTTTTTGGCAGATAAAGGGGTGTTCACTGGCTTACAAGAATCCATGCCAGCCCGGTGGAGAAGATCAAGAAAATATTTGAGAGGGCCAAGATCCGTCATAGCAAATTCAAGCTGTAATTTTGTAATAACTTGCTGGAGGGCAACATAAGAGGTACCTGTGAGCAGGATATCATCGACATAAAGCAAGAGTACAAGATGCATAGTGTTATTATGATAAGTAAACATGGAAGGATCAACTTTGCTTGAAACAAAACCCAGTTGGTGAAGAAAATCAGCAAATCGCTTGTACCAAGCCCGAGGAGCTTGCTTAAGGCCATAAAGAGCACGCCGAAGACGACAAACATGATTGGGATATTCAGGATGAATGAAGCCTGGGGGCTGATGCATATAAACCTCTTCAGTGATAGTACCATGTAAGAAGACATTTTTGACATCCAATTGACGGATATGCCAAGAGTAAGTGGTAGCTAAACTTAGAATAGTGTGAATAGTGGTAGGCTTAACCACAGGATTGAAAGTTTTAGTAAAATCAACCCCAGGTTGTTGCTTAAATCCTTGAGCAAAAGGACGTGCCTTGTAGCGGGCTAATGAGCCATTAGCATTGTGCTTGAGTCGGTATATCTATTTACAACTAATAATACTGTGGTGCTGCGGAGAAGAAACAAGATCGCAAGTATGGTTATGTAGCAAAGCATTATATTCATCACTCATAGCCATTCGCCATTCAGAATGATGTTTGGCTTCGGTATACTTGCGAGGTTCTAGAGGTGGTTGGGTGACGGCGGTAAGGTTCATTTTTGTGACAGGTTTGGTGATACCAATTTTGGCTCGATTAACCATTTGATGTTGGTTGACAGGTGGAGGAGGAGGGATTGGAGTAAGTGGAGTAGAAGGTGATGAGTTGGAAGGAGAGGTAGAGGAAGAAACAGGAGATGGTGATGTTATTTGGTGCACTGGTGGTGTGGGAGAGAGAGATGGTGATAAAGGAATGATAGTGCCAGGATGAAGAAAAGATCCTAATGGTGACACTAAAGGGACAGTGGAGAGAGTAGCAGGTGTTTTTGCAGGAAAAATATATTCATAGAATGTAACATGCTGAGAAAGAGTGACACGATTAGACAAAGTATCGAGACAACGATATCCTCTATAACCATCCGAAAAACCAAGAAAAATACATGGGGTGGACCGAGGTGATAGTTTATGTGGAGTTGTGGCAGAAATATTTGGAAAGCAAAGACACCCAAAAGTACGAATGTGACTATAATGTGGTGGTGTGCCATGCAATAACGTGTAAGGAATTGAAAAATTTAAGTGAAAAATTGGTAAGTGGTTGATAATGTAGACAACAAACATTAATGCCTCAACCCAAAATTTTGGTGACAAACTAGCTTGAAAAAGAATGGACCTAGTAACATCTATTAGATGTCTATGCTTGCGCTCGACAGACCCGTTTTGTTGGGGTGTATGTGGACAAGAAATGCGATGGAGGATGCCATGTTGTTGGAAATAATTTTGAAAAGATTGATTTACAAACTCACCACCTCCATCGGATTGGAAAATTTTGATTGTGGCCTGAAATTGAGTTTGAATCATTGTAGCAAAGGAAGTGAAATGGCCATAGACCTCATGCTTGTTGCGCATTGGAAAAACCCAACAAAATTTAGTATAGTCATCCAAAAACAATACATAATAACGAAAGCCAGTGTGTGAATAAACAGGAGATTGCCACACATCACTATGAATTAATTGAAAAGCACTAGTAGTTTGAGTATGTGAAGAAGAAAAAGGAAGACGATGATGTTTACCAAGATCACAAGCTTCACAAAATGATAAATCCTTGGGATGGTAAACACCAGGTACAAATTTATTTTGAAACAAGAAATGCAAAACTTTGTGATTGGTGTGTGCAAGACGCTGATGCCAGAGCTGTGTAGTGGACAATGAGATAGTGAGGGCTGAATGACGACTGTGGGAACCAAAAAACGCAGTAGATGAAGAAATGGGATAGAGAGGGCCACCACTGACGGAGTGAAAAAGAATTGTTTTTGTCTTCGCATCCTTCAAACAAAAGCTATTGTCAGTGAATTCAGCAATACAGTTATTATCACGACAAAATTGACGCACAGAGAGAAGATTTTTATGCAAGGAAGGAACATAGAGGACATTAGGTAACTAGTTGAGAATCACCAATTGCTGTGATGGATAACAAAGAGCCATTTCCAACACTAATTTTGTCAAGGCCAGTGTATGGGGTATAGGTAAGTAACATACCAAGATAATGAGTCATATGGGCAGAGGCACCCGTATCCGGATACCAACATGACCTTCCAGTTGGTGAGCACAAAGAACTTGAAGAAAGGTGCTCTTCTAAAGAAGGTAGTTGGTGAGATCAAGTTGAATCTTGACAATGCGTTAGATATCAGAGACAGATGGGGTGGGGGAAAGTGCAGAGGCTTGGTCTGTGGAAGAAGAGGGGGCCATAGTTAAAGAGAAGGAAGCAGTACTGGAGGGTTCTGTCATGGTTGTAGAAAGAGAGAAAAAAAAAAAAGAATATAAAACCCTAAAATTACCTATGCTCCGCTACCATGAGGAAATCTGAAAGTGGAATAATGGCTTGATTTGCCGTATTGTATTGATGTGATTATATAGATACATATGACTTATTGTACAAGTAGAGAAATATATTACAATAGTTGACTTTCTATCTATATTACACTGATTGCGTTTGGTTAGGCTAATTTTGGTCTTTATAATAGTGTCCTAAGAAGATACTACTATAAGGTTCTATATATACCATGGACATGGTAGTGTACATATATTTCTGTTCAATATCTTGAACCAGCTTATATAAGATGCAAACTTGTTCTGTGTGTACCGGTGAGGCGGTGACAGTCTGGCAAGTTAGTGGAAAGGGCCCTCTAATTCAGATTGTTAATTATTGGTTACGTTTTTGGGGAGTCGATCGTCTTGGTTACATCTTCCTTCCCAAACTAGTTGAAGAGTCATAAACAGAACAAGCAAATGGGTGTCACAAGCAGGCATTCTGACTATCGTAAGAAAGCACTAGATGAAAGTGATATTGCAATATTGTCATTTTGGAGACCCCATTGTAAGATATGTTCATAATTTTGGCGTTTCATGATAAGTGACATTCGGGGATTTGGACAAAGTTTTCACATGTGTGGTGTGTGTATTTGGAGTTAGCATTAGAAACAGTCACAACAATGTGGACAAACATGTGGATGAATGAATTTTATGGGATTAATTGTTCAAGAAAAGAATACGCCGTCCTGACTACTAATATATAATACAATAGAATTATAAACGGATTTTCGAACAGTTATTATCAAACCAATAGAACTAGTTAAAAGCAATTTGTAGTTTTCAGATGTTTCTTGACCCGCCCTACTTGGTGTTCAATGTGTATCTGCTTTCTCTTTGTGATTGAAGGAGGCTTTGACCCGATCTACGCGGTGTCAAAATTTAAGGGCTGGAAACTTTGAGTCTTTTTTGTGTCCATTATTATGAGCTTCATGGAGACAATTGAAAGATGCAAGAAAGTTCCTCAAGTTGGACCGAAGAATATTTTCTTGTTACAACATGGCAGGGTTATGGCAAATCTCCATTATAAAGGCTATTCTTGGAAGCCTTTGGTATATGTTGGCACTGGACTGGATCTAACGGGTATGTATGCCTTCAAGATGGAAGTGTTGCAAGTTCAGATTAAAATACTATCGGGAGATAAAGTCCTCCATAGTTTGTAATTTTTCAATGTTTTCTTGCTTCGGCTTGTTGTACTTTGTGTATTTTCTATGTACTTTCAGATCTGTGGGATGAATATCTACCGTTTTTATCAAAAAAAAAAAACAATACAAGATCGTCAATTACTATCTTATGTCTAGTCTTTTGAGATAATCACACCGCAAGTCCTATAACTTATAGCGAAAACTCGTTTGAGACTTAAAACGAAAAAATAACTCATTCGAGTCCTATAACATTTGAAAATAATACTAAATGAGTCTCCGTCTATGTTACCGTCCAATTTTCTGTTATCTTTTCAGATTTAGTCCCTATATGCCTATACAATATTGTTTCAGTCCCTATATTTTTCTAAAATATTTGTTATGATCCCTCGTAAAATAATAAAAAATGGAGAAAGCAGAGACTTGAAACACTAAATGTATATCATTACATATATTAGCCTTTAAGATTTAAAATTTAGGATATAAAATAAAGTAATAAGCCAAAAATACTAAATGCTAAAATCTTAATTTCTAAACCCCAAACCCAAAACCAACATTACTAGAATTTAGGATTTAAGATTTTAGGATTTACAGTTTAAGATTTTTAAGATTTAGAGTTTAGAGGTTTAGGATAAAAAGTTGAGGATTTTAGGATTTAGTGTTTGTGGTTTTAAGGTTTAAAATTTAAAATTTTAGCATTTAGTATTTTCAGCTTACTACTTCACATCATATTTTAAATTTGTAAATCCTAAATGCTAATATATCTACGGGTATTATATCACACATGAAAGAAATAGTGTGATTAGATGCTATAATATTTTTTATTTGAACAACCATGGTTCGAATCTTTCCTTTTATCATTTTTTATTATTTTATAAGGGATCATTACGAACATTTTAGAGAATTATAGGGACTAAAATATTATTATATAGACATATAGGGACTAAAAATCCTAAAAAATAACTGAAAATTAGACAGTAACCAGGACAAAGACTCATTTAGTATTCTTTTCCAATGTTATAGGACTTGAATGAGTCGTTTTTCCGTTTTAGGACTCAAACGAGTTTTCGCTATAAATTATAAGACCTGCGGTGTGATTATCCCCTAGTCTTTTCGTTTTCTAAGTTGTTTGCCACTATTATATGCTCAACTCTCACAATGTTTTGCCCACATTGTTAACAAATAACTTCATGTCCAGAAGAAAAAAACGAAAAGAAAGACATTAATGATCTTTAGTTTCACACACACACGCACACACACACACGCAAATGATCTTAGGGCTATACATTTAGCATCAAAGCCTAATCGTTTTGGGCTAAGGTTGCTAACAAAAGCATAAAATCCATAACCCAACTAAGCTTATATATATATGCTGTCTTTGTTTATATTTTCCAAGCCACCATAAGATTGTGAGTCTAGCTTTCCAATGATATAGGAATGTGGTGGGTGACCCTTTGAAGCAAAAATGAACAACTTGGGATTTTCTGCTTTCTGTTCACCTCAACCAGAACTTTGGACTTGCCCTCCAATTTGGCAACAACAGCCAACCTTGTCAATGCAAAATGACATTATTGAAGAGATTTTAGAGCTGAGAGTGTCCTTTCAAGAGGAGGGAGAGCTAATGTCTCAGCTCAGTGGGCTTTGAAGCCCTGTTCATTTCATGGCAATGATAATTTTTTCAGGTATTGATCAGTCCGAAATTCCATCAACCTATGGGTCATTTTCGGAGTGATTTGTCGGTGATGACTGGTTTATCTCCGAGACATTACATGGCCCACACAAAGATTAGAAAGGAACCATGGCTGTCACAATTTAAGTGCTCATGCAGGTCCCATGAGATCACAAAAAGAAAAAACTATGGATATTGGTTGACCTTTCACGACCATATACCAACTTCGAAAATCAGTATTTGAGGACGCCATTGTTGCGGCAGAATTGGAGCCCAAATCGATAAAATTAGCATGTGATGCGAATCAACTTTTTTGGTATCAAGAGAGAGCGATATAGTAGATGCTTGGGGGCTACTGTTTATGATTATGCCTTTGTAGTCAAATTGATTCCGGGAAATATATGATACATATCCATGCCGTAATAATGGGCCTGTTGAACTAACAACGTCTATTTGTAGATTAAAGTCCACCACTACTCTCACCCTTTTCAAATTGTTATGGGCCTGCCTTCTTTGTGTAGCCACTATATGATGTTGGGTAACAGAGCCCATATGTAATAAGGCCCACCATCCGTCAGATTGGGTAACTTTGCACTCGACTTAAGCCCGTTATCCTCCTCAGAGGAGGAGGTCAGACAACTCTTTGAAGTTTGAACCTCCCAACAAATATTCGCAATTATTAAACGGTAAAATCACTAAATCACACAAATTAGACAAATTTGTGTTGGTTCCATTGTTATCCATTTAAATCACTAATTATTGGTAAAATCAAACGGTAACCTTTGGTAGGAAAAATTTATAATTATACGGTTAAGCATTTTTGCCAATGCCTCGCTTTGCATATTGGGCTTTGGTTCGGGCTCTGTAAGTGGGTTTTTTTGTGTTGTCCCAGACTTTCATCAGTACCTTAAATCTTAAATAAATATAAGATTAAGAATAAATTGGCTAGTTTTACCTTCAATTATGGCCACCCCCAACATAAATTAAACATCTAAATAATACTTCATGATTTATTACTTTAAAATAATGTATACATACAAAAAGAAGGGGCATGGACACAAGTTACGTACGGTAACCTAACAGAGGAAAGAAAGAACAAAACAGAGCAAGGTAGTTTAGGGGGTTAGGGAGGGTTTATGGGAAGAGAGATCTGAAATGGCTGAGATTGTCTGCGTTCACTGCAGCAACAGAGCATTCGATACTCTAGAAAAGTTAAGATATTTTAATATTTTTTATGAAAAGTTAAGATATTATGAGTATTTAATGATTATCTAGAAAAATCTATTGAAATANAAACAAGAGAAATAGGCAAGAGAGGGGAGCACGATTTTGGTTTAGGAAAGCACACATCCATTTTGCATTTCATTACATATTTATACTACAACATCACCTTCAAAATATCTTAACTAATCCTAGATATTTCAATAGATTTTTCTAGATAATCATTAAATACTCATAATATCTTAACTAATCCTAGATATTTCAATAGATTTTTCTAGATAATCATTAAATACTCATAATATCTTAACTTTTCATAAAAAATATTAAAATATCTTAACTTTTCTAGAGTATCGAATGCTCTGTTGCTGCAGTGAACGCAGACAATCTCAGCCATTTCAGATCTCTCTTCCCATAAACCCTCCCTAACCCCCTAAACTACCTTGCTCTGTTTTGTTCTTTCTTTCCTCTGTTAGGTTACCGTACGTAACTTGTGTCCATGCCCCTTCTTTTTGTATGTATACATTATTTTAAAGTAATAAATCATGAAGTATTATTTAGATGTTTAATTTATGTTGGGGGTGGCCATAATTGAACGTAAAACTAGCCAATTTATTCTTAATCTTAAATTTATTTAAGATTTAAGGTACTGATGAAAGTCTAGGACAACACAAAAAAACCCACTTACAGAGCCCGAACCAAAGCCCAATATGCAAAGCGAGGCATTGGCAAAAATGCTTAACCGTATAATTATAAATTTTTCCTACCAAAGGTTACCGTTTGATTTTACCAATAATTAGTGATTTAAATGGATAACAATGGAACCAACACAAATTTGTCTAATTTGTGTGATTTAGTGATTTTACCGTTTAATAATTGCGAGTATTTGTTGGGAGGTTCAAACTTCAAAGAGTTGTCTGACCTCCTCCTCTGAGGAGGATAACGGGCTTAAGTCGAGTGCAAGAGTTACCCAATCTGACGGATAGTAGGCCTTATTACATATGGGCTCTGTTACCCAACACCATATTTCAATAGATTTTTCTAGATAATCATTAAATACTCATAATATCTTAACTTTTCATATTAATATCTAGATATTTTTATAGATTATTCTAAATATCTAGATATTTATTCAAAGTATCGTGATATTTTAGTTTTACAAGATTATTCCAGATTCTGGACTAGATCATTTCTACAAAATATCATGATTTTTTTACAAGAACATTATGGAAAGTTCTAGCAAGTAATCATTCATCAACATTGTTGAAGCATGATTGCTTGCTACAAAAAATCTTGTAAAAGATCATGATATTTTGTAGTATTCTAGAATGGTCTAATCAAAGACCAAAATATCATGATACTTTATATAATTATCTAGAATAATCTAAGAAAATATCTAGATATTAATGATAGCTATCTAGAATAATTTAAGAAAATATCTAGATATTAATATGAAAAGTTAAGATATTATGAGTATTTAATGATTATCTAGAAAAATCTATTGAAATATCTAGGATTAGTTAAGATATTTTGAAGGTGATGTTGTAGTATAAATATGTAATGAAATGCAAAATGGGTGTGTGCTTTCCTCAAACCCAAAATCTTGTTGTGTTGCTTCTCTCTTCCATACCAAGTCCTTTGTTGTTCCTTTGTTTCTTTTCAAGTCCTTGCTCTTTTATTTTCTTCATACTCACACAAACCTTTCTCAAATACACCCTTCCTATAATTTTTTCCTTCAATTGGTAGCGGAGCCCCTTTGTTCTTAAGGGACCATAAACCTCAAAAACATAATACCCATAAATTCAGCCTTCCTATAACTTAAAAAAATCCATCTTCTTAATTTTTCATGATGTCAAGAAATTTCACAGTACCAACACCACCCGTGTTTGCAGGTGAAAATTTCCAAACATGGGCTGTGAAGATGAAGGCTTATCTTCAAGCTTATGGCCTGTGGGAGGTTGTTGATGTTGGTGTAAATCCAACCCCACTCTCGGAACAAGCCACTTTAAATCAAATCAAGCAACACAACGAAGAAATTGCAAAAGGTTATCAAGCTTTATCTGCAATTTTTTCGTTGGTGTCCGAAGAAATTTTTACAAGAATTATGGCTTGTCAAACTGCCAAAGAAGCTTGGGATAAGTTGAAGGTGGAGTTTTTGGGAAGCCAAAAATCAAGGCAAATGCAAGTCCTCAATCTCAGACGCGAATTTGAGTTTTTGAGAATGGAGGAGGCTGAGTCACTCAAAGATTTTTCTGATAGGTTGATGAAAATTGTCAACCAAATCAGACTTTTGGGAGAAGATCTTCCAGACAAGAGGGTAGTTGAGAAGGTGTTGGTGAGTCTTCCAGAGAGGTTTGAATAAAAAATCTCGTCATTGGAAGAATCAAAAGATCTGTCTGAAATAACTTTGTAAGAGCTTGTTCACTCTTTACAAGCTCAAGAGCAAAGGCGAGCACTCAGGCAAGGAATTCAAGCAGAGGGAGCTATGAATGTTAAACATAAAAATAAGTATCAGTTCAGCACCAACAATCAAAAGCAAGCTGCAGAGAAGAAGGAAAAGCAGAAGAAGTACAATGGCGACACCAAATTTGGTCAGAAAAAACAATTTCCAGCTTGTACTTTCTGCAAGAAAACAAATCATTCGGAGAAATATTGTTGGTTCAGACCTGATGCACAATGCAAAAATTGCAAAAAGACAGGCCATGTTGATAAAGTATGCCAACTAAAGAAGCAGCAGCAGGATCAGCAGGCTCAACATGTTGAAAACCAGCAAGATGAAGCACGAGAAGAACAACTGTTTGTTGCATCATGTTATACAACAGCAAGAAGCAGTGATTGGCTCATTGACAGTAGTTGCACACACCACATGACTCACAAGATTGATGCTTTTTCAGACTTGGATGAGTCTTATCTCTCAAAGGTCAAGATTGGGAATGGAGAATATATCGATGTTAAAGGCAAAGGTACGGTTGCAGTTGAGACTCCATCAGGTACCAAATTTATTTCTGAAGTTTTATATGTTCCCAAGCTTGATCAGAATTTATTGAGTGTGGGCCAATTACTTGAGAAGAATTATTCGTTGATATTTAAAGATAATGCTTGCACTATATATGATGCTGCAAACAACAAGACATTTTCTGTTGGCATGAAGGATAAAAGTTTCTCATTAAATTTGAGGAACAATAATGCTCATTCATATGCAAGCACAATTGATCTGACCTCTCTTTGGCATAAAAGGTTAGGTCATGTCAATTATACTTCTTTAAAAAATCTTCATGCTAAGGAAATAGTGCATAATATGCCTGTTGTTGGAGATTGTTCTGCTGTTTGTGAGGTCTGTCAACAGGGGAAGCAATCAAAGCTGCCATTTCCAGTCAACAAAGCTTGGAGAGCCTTAGAAAAATTACAATTAGTGCATACAGATGTTTGTGGACCAATGAAAGTACCTTCTTTGGGAGGCTGCAGCAGGAATGTTAAGTTTGATGAAAATGCATCTTGGAATTGGCAAAATTTCAAGAATGATAATCAACCTTCTCAAGTCTTGTCCCCACAAATAAATCTAGAAGTTGACGATTCCGAAGATGAAGAGGATGAAGAAGAATCAGTTAGAGGCACTAGAACTCTTGCCGATATATATCAGAGATGTAATGTCGCTGTTCTAGAGCCCACAACTTATGAAGAAGCCAGTAAAGTTTCTGGATGGAGAGATGCAATGCAGGAGGAAATGAAAATGATAGAAAAGAATCAGACTTAGTGCTTGGTTGATAAGCCAAGTCACAAAAATATCATTGCAAAAGCAATACCCAAAAAACCCGGTGTTTCCTGACAGGACAAAGCACATGAAGATCACGTTTCACTCCATCAGAAAAGTGCGGCAAGCTATTGAAGTTAGTCTTGTCCACCGCAATTCTGAAAATAATCTAGCTGATATGTTGACAAAAGCATTGCCCAAAGAAAGATTTGAGAAGCTCAGAAATGCTTTGGGAATTTGCAGCAAGAAATCAAGGAGGAGTGTTGAAGCATGATTGCTTGCTACAAAAAATCTTGTAAAAGATCATGATATTTTGTAGTATTCTAGAATGGTCTAATCAAAGACCAAAATATCATGATACTTTATATAATTATCTAGAATAATCTAAGAAAATATCTATATATTAATGATAGCTATCTAGAATAATTTAAGAAAATATCTAGATATTAATATGAAAAGTTAAGATATTATGAGTATTTAATGATTATCTAGAAAAATTTATTGAAATATCTAGGATTAGTTAAGATATTTTGAAGGTGATGTTGTAGTATAAATATGTAATGAAATGCAAAATGGGTGTGTGCTTTCCTCAAACCCAAAATCTTGTTGTGTTGCTCCTCTCTTCCATACCAAGTCCTTTGTTGTTCCTTTGTTTCTTTACAAGTCCTTGCTCTTTTATTTTCTTTATACTCACACAAACCTTTCTCAAATACACCCTTCCTATAATTTTTTCCTTCAATGTTTATTTTACTCTGTTGTTGTACAGCCAAAGGCCCCAAAGGAAACAAAAGAAACAGCGGAACATCTAAGATAGTAGTGTTTGCCATAGCGTTTTGGTTTTCGGTTTGGGTTTCGTTTTCATTTCTTAAAGTTGGTTCCTTTTTTTAGTCTTTTTATCAAAGTGGGTTACGGTCGAGGTTTGTGGTTTAGCATTGGGGGTGTTTTATAAAAAATAGATAGCATCGTGGTCATGGGTTGTGTGGGAGAAAGGCGGAATTTTTATGTGTTTTTGAGTGTTAAGAGACAGGAAAGAGTGGTTGGGGATGTTCCATGGGGTCGCACTGGTCGTCCCAAGGTTGGGTTGGATAAGTTGAAGCATAAAGATGGAAACTTGACAAACGTGAAGGTGGTGGACGCCAATATTCGCAGCCGTGTTTCCGGAGCAGAGCTGGAGATGCCTTTGAAGAAGGCGGATTTGACTGGAGGTGCAGCTGATCCTGTTGTGACTGGCCCTCATCCTCTTGTGGCTGCTACAGGTACTATTCTGATAGCTTTGAAGTTTGGTCAGTGATTTGTTTCGATCTCAGCATTCTGATGGATTTATATATGTGGTGATATTACACTGGTAATTTTCTGAATCTCATGTTCTTTGGATTTCAGGAAAGTCAACCCTCACCGATTCTCTTGTGGCTGTTGCTTCTGGTATTATTGCCCAAGAAGTTGCCTGTGATGTGCGGATGGCCGAGACACGTACTGCTGATGAGGCTGAGCGTGGTATTACAATCATCAAATCCACCGCAATTTCCCTCTACAATGAGATGACTGACGAGGCCCTGAAGAGTTACAAGGGAGAGAGACAAGGAAAAGAGTATCTTATTGATTCCCCTGACTTCTCATCAGAAGTCACTGCTGCACTCCGTATTACTGTTGGTGCTCTTGTGGTGGTGGACTGTATTGAGGGTGTCTGTGTGCAGACCGAGACGGTGCTTCGTCAGGCTCTTGGTGAAAGGATCAGGCTTGTCTTGACAGTCAACAAAATGGACAGGTGCTTCCTTGAGCTTCAGGTGGACGGCGAGGAGGCCTATCAGACCTTCTCGAGGGTGATTGAGAATGCTAATGTCATCATGGCAACATATGAGGATCCCCTTCTTGGAGATTGTCAGGTGTACCCAGAAAAGGGGACTGTTGCTTTTTCAGCTGGTTTGCATGGTTGGGCATTTACCTTGACCAACTTTGCAAAGATGTATGCTTCAAAGTTTGGAGTGGACGAGGCCAAGATGATGGAAAGGCTGTGGGGTGAGAATTTCTTTGATCCTGCCACTAAGAAGTGGACAAGCAAGAACACTGGTTCTCCTACATGCAAGCGTGGGTTTGTGCAGTTCTGCTACGAGCCCATCAAGCAGATAATCAATATATGCATGAATGATCAGAAGGACAAATTGTGGCCCATGTTGCAGAAGCTTATTGTTGTTTTGAAGCCAGAGGAGAAGGAGCTAATGGGCAAGGCCTCCATGAAGCGTGTGATGCAGACCTGGCTGCCAGCTAGTAGTGCGCTCCTGGAAATGGTGATCTTTCATCTCCCTTCCCCTGACACAGCAGCACAGAAGTATCGTGTTGAGAACTTCAGGAATTGTGATCCCAAGGGCCTCCTCATGCTTTATGTTTCGAAGATGATGATTCCTGCTTTGATAGGGGGTAGGTTCTTTGCTTTTGAGTTCTGGGAAGGTATCAACCGGTCTGAGAGTTAGGATCATGGGTCCAAACTATCTTCCCAATCTGCTTGTTGAAGGTCTGAAGAGGTTGGCAAAATCTGATCTCATGGTTGTCTGCACAATTGAAGAGTCTGGGGAGCATATTGTTGCTGGAGAACTGCAACTGGAGATTTGTTTGAAGGATCTGGAAGAGGATTTCATGGGAGCTGCAGAGATCATCAAGTATGATCCCGTTGTGTCCTTCACAGTTTTGCGTGTTGCTGTTCAGTGCAAGGTCGAATCAGATCTTCCCAAGCTGCTTGTTGAAGGTCTGAAGAGGTTGGCAAAATCTGATCCCATGGTTGTCTGCACAATTGAAGAGTCTGGGGAGCATATTGTTGCTGGAGAACTGCAACTGGAGATTTGTTTGAAGGATCTGGAAGAGGATTTCATGGGAGGTGCAGAGATCATCAAGTCTGATCCTCTTGTGTCCTTTAGGGAGATTGTGATTGAGAAGTCATGCCGTACTGTGATGAGCAAATCCCTCCACAAGCACAGCCGTCTCTGCATCGAGGCAAGGCCAATGGAGGATAGTCTTGGTGATGAGGCCATTGATGAGGGCCGCATTGGTCCAACGGATGATCCTAAGGCTCGCTCCAAGTTCCTGTCTGAGGAATTTGTGTTAGAATAATTACTTTATGCCTCAAATATCTTGATAAATTATTAGACAATCAAGAACAATAATCAGGTATAGTAAGGCGTACCTGAATCAATGATGAACAAACTTGAACGTTGATCGGGGAGGATTGGGAGCTTCCAAGATTTGGTTCCAACGCCTTGTGTATGTTTTTCTGTGATGGGGCAGAGAAAACTGACGCAGGAATAATCTTGGGGACCACAACCCTATATTATATCCTTTATATACTAGGTCAATTAGGGTTCCCATAAAACTCTAATTACTAGTATTGGGTTTCTACACATAAAAGCCCATACCAACAAGATATTTCTAGAGCCCAAAATAGATCACTTAATGGTCCCATAAAATTAGACAGTCTTTAACATAATTGTAATTAATAATATAAGCCCATATATATTAAATAATTCCAACAATTTGGTGATCAGGTCATCCCCATTCCCCACTGCCAGGAGACTTATCTATGGCATATGGTGGAAATCCAATCTCCAGAGAACGCACTTGGTGGTATCTACAGTGTTCTTAACCAGAAGCTACTACTCTTGTTGGTGATCATCGCAAGAGGAATGACATGATCAAGCAACAGATGACCCCCCTCCATCCCAGTACGAGGACAAGCTGTAATTAGGGATTTTAGCTAGCTGCTGAGCTTCACATGTTTTTGCTCCTTCAAATTAGCTTGTTAAACTCTGTCGGATGAAGTTTTTGCCTATGTCTTTAGGCTCGGGATGAATTTTTTTACTTTCTGTTGTTCTTTTTCGCTCTAGTCTACAAACGGGTTTATGTTAATGAGAAATCAACTATCTCTTATGTCCAATGATGGCTTAATTTGCTTGCAGCTAGTTTTCGCTTTTGTTGCGCTTAACTGGGGTAGGGTATATATATATATATATGCAACCACAGTGGACAGATAATAATAACATCGCCTATGATTAATTAAATGCAATAGTCACAACTGTACGAGTGGTCCTCTTTTGTTCAATGATCTTCCATTTAACATCGCATATTAAACGTTTTTATTTTGATTTAGAACAACTTAACAACAAATTACTTTATCTGAATAAATTAATACACTGATATTATACATCTTTAATTTATTTCTTCACATTGCCAGCGACCATGGCCTTGAATTAACCACGAGACAACTAGCAATTGTGTCTTTTACACATAACTAGGACGTCGTTAATAAATTCCAGTAA
The DNA here is from genome assembly GCA_028386065.3 of Turnera subulata. NCBI lineage: Eukaryota > Viridiplantae > Streptophyta > Magnoliopsida > Malpighiales > Passifloraceae > Turnera > Turnera subulata. The sequence goes on along the minus strand of JAKUCV010003415.1, from coordinate 56,777 downwards.
ACTAGTACCATTTTTAAGGTTCAAAAAAGAAAAAAGTACCAGTTTTTACTACTATGTTCACCTTTTTCTTCCCAGATTTCATATCATCGAACGTTCCATATTTCATGATACCTTTTACAATATTGGTCCGTCCTGAAGAAGACACTACACCGCTATTTTTTTCTCTGGATCGACAACATTTCACATAAACATTCAATTGACTCGTAGGTTTGATCCCAGCTCTGACTAATGTTACGTACATTTGAGTAAATAATTGGTATATTTTCGGTTAGTATAGTACTTTTCCAAGTCGTGGCTTATCCTCCAGCCACTCAAGAAATATAGCAAAAGAGAAGCATTGCTGTTTCTTAGTCGATGGATATTGTTATATAGAATTCTAAAAAAAGCAAAACATTGTTTTATATATGGTAGAAATTAAACAGAGCCGACCTGATCGAGAAAGAAGAAGAAGGAGAGCAGCGCGGAGCATTATCTCTTCACTTTCTTGACTGTGGAGGCCGGTATGTTAATATTTCTGGTCTCTCATTTCACGTTTTAATTTGCTAGCCAATTTTGCAATTGGATTTCAAATATTAGGCAGGAGTTTGGCTGAGGGCTGCAGTTTTAAAGTTGTTGGTCTATTTAGGTAGACAAAAGTCCTTGAGGATTCTACACAATTCCCAAGCTTGCACAGCGTGACACATAAGGGTATGGTAATTGCATAGGTTTGGAATTGTCGCTTCAATTTCTTCCATAGATGTGTTTTGATAAGAATAAAATTCTACACAAGTGTATATATACCATTCTTAAACCCCACCCGACCCAACTAGTTACTCAGGTTCCGCACCTGAATACCAAGCTGGGGTTTCAGTCCTTTCTGGGTTATAACCTCCAAAACCGGTAGGGTCATAGCAGGTTCTAAGGAATTTTCAGGATTGATAACCCAGTTTTGTGGGTTAAAAACCAATTCGACAACTACCCGTGTTACATACGGGTTTGGGCGCCGAATGAGTTAAGCCGTGTTACACACGCATTTTAAACTATTACAATTTGGGAAATCATTTTAGTTATATATAACTTTTTGGTTTTTTTTATTATCTATCTTTCATTTTTATACACAATTTTATATTCAAATTTCTACACTTGTTTTGAAAATAATTTTTATATTAATTATTTCCTCATTATTTTTTCCTTTTTTTTCTTGCTTATTAGTCATTTATATGTTAAATTAGAATTTTTTATTAATATAAATATATTTATATAAATTATATAATTTTTTTCAATCATAATTTAATAATCTATTTTTATCATTCTCTTGTGTTTTTCCTTTTAGTTTGTAGTATTCAAATTTTAATATAAAACATTAATATTAATTAATTTTTCATGATCTTTATATAGTGATATGCTTTTCAAAAATTTTTGTTGATTTATATTTTTTTCTTAAGCCTTTTTTATTTTTTACTTATGAATTTTATATATTTCAAATAATTAAGTTAATATAGTATTTTCCTCCAAATTTTAGAAAGTCTTTATTTGTCGAGGATAGATAAAATTAAATAATATTTTTACTTGCTACCAAATGATATGTTTGTTATTGTATAATTCTCTAATTGGTGATATTCAAATTGTATAATAAAAATTTTATATGAATGGTTTTTCATTCAATATGATAAATGAATTCTCCAAACAAAATTATGATACCTCTCTTATAATTGTGTATAATTTTTAATTCTTGTACCTAGCATGTCCCTTCTAATCCTGTATTATTTGCACTTTGTTTCTTTAATTTGATAACATTTGGCCTGTTGTCCAGCCTCGAGTGCTGGAGCGGCATATTCTGGACTTGAGAAAAAAATACGGGAGCGTACTAGCAGTTGATCTTGTCAACAAGGTGTATATCATTGCCTGGTAGATTTGACTTGATTCTAAATACATATATTCAAAGAGCAATGTTTATGATTGGTATATGCTCTTTCAGTGCTTGACACCCTGTGCTTGTGTATGTTTGTGGACTCAATTTTCGGCCATAGTTACTAATCTCTTGTATCTCAGCATGGAGGTGAGGGGCGCTTAAGTGAGAAATTTGCAAGTTCAATGCAGCATGTGGTTAGTGATGATGTAAGGTAGAACTTCCTTTCTGGCCAATCATTTTCTTTCTCACACTTATAAGTCGTTTTCTATTTAATGCAACTAACTGTTCAATATTACTTCGATGTTCATCGCATCTGTGGGCATGTTCACTTCTATCCTTTATGACCAAATTGTTGATTTATTGGAGAAAAGTGGGTATGTTTCCGTCAGAGTACTTTATTTCTTTAACTTGGTCCAAACTTTAACATACTTTGTTTCAGTTGATCCAGTGGAAGAGGTTTTTATGATGCTTGGAGTTGTTGAAAACTAGTTTGGTTTTAATAAGTTTAATATGGAAAGTGATGCTTTCTTAACTTGTTAAATTGTAGGTATCTCTTATTGAATGAAAAGGGTGAAAAAAATGAAGGAGCAAACTGGGGTTGTAAGGACCAACTGCATTGACTGCTTGGACCGTACAAATGTTACTCAGGTAGGTTAACTTTTATGTTGCAGATGGCTTTCTCTAGGGTTGTTGTTAGTGCCAAAACAGATGAGCGATGCATTATCTATCAATTAGAAGTCTTATTGTAAATGTGGTGTGCAAAAGCTTCAATGATAGTTATCGTCCATTCATTTTGTGGTGTGGCAATTCCAATGGAGATGTAAGCTTTGAAAGAAAATAGATAGTGAATAAACACTAGCCCAAGATCGTCAATCAGAAAGTAAAAGAAACAAATCTTCAGAGTGATCACAAACAACTGGAATTCTTTTCTGTGTTATTCGATCTACAAAACTTGTATCATAGTGACTTACATATAAAGCTGTGTACAACATTCTAGATGATACATGGGAAATATAAAACTACATT
>JAKUCV010003415.1:7551-52915 GCA_028386065.3 Turnera subulata | reverse complement strand
CACAATGTGCTGCCAAAGCAATGACAATTCGAACTGATGTCATCTTAGCCACAGGACTAAAGGTTTCTTCATAGTCTTCACCATATTTCTGTGAAAACCCACGAGCGACCAGTCTAGCTTTGTACCTCTCCACACTGCCATCTGCTCTTCTTTTAACCTTGTACACCCACTTACAAGAGATAGGTTGCACATCCTCAGGTTTGGCACTAGACTCCAAGTTTGGTTTTTGTGCAATGCATTCATCTCCTCATCCATTGCATACTCCCATTCTTTGATGCCTTTGGCATCATCAAAACAAGAGGGTTCTTCATCATCATGTGGTCCTGCAAAGAAACATGAGTAAGTACTAATAAAGTTTTCATCTCTATAACGAGATGGTTTGACAATTGCTCTTTTTGGCCTTCGATGCAGCAAGTCTCTGTTGGTCTTTCTTCTTGATGAACAGAATCACTTTGCCATGAGCTCCCCCTTTCATTTTGCTCGCTTGAACTCCCTCTTTCATTTTGATATCTTGCAGCAATAGGAGTAGATGAGCCTTGCTGAGATGGCACTTTTGTTAATATTGGCAGATTCATCACTTTTGACGAGTTGTCTTCACATGTATCCTCATCACAGCTAGAGCCATATAAAGAAGATAACTCATCAAAAACAACATCTCTTGATACTGTCATTTTTTGACTTTGGGATCCATACACTTCCAGCCCTTTTTCCGTTCATCATACCCAATAAAAATGCATTTTCTTGCCTTTGCATCAAGTTTAGTTCTCTGAACTTCAGGTATGTGAACATAGCAGGTGGATCCAAAAACTCTGAGATGTTGAATATTGGGCTTCTCACCAAACATCATTTCATAAGGAGACTTCAAATTGATTGGACTCAGTGGCGTTCTATTAATTACGTATGTTGCACATTTTATACCTTCTGCCCACAAGGCTTTTGGCAGGTTCTTGGCATGCAACCAACTCTTACAAGTCTCCACCAGATGTCTAATTTTTCTTTCAGCTATTCCGTTTTGCTGTGGAGTATGGGAGCATGAGAGTTCCCTTTTGATTCCATGTTGTTGGCAAAAAGAAAAGAACTCATCGGATGTAAATTCGCCACCATTGTCAGTGCGTAACTTCTTGATTTTCTTGCCAAACTCAGCCTCCACCATTTCCCTGAACTCAATAAACTTGGTGAGGACATCAGATTTTTGTTTCACAAAATAAATCCAGGTAAACCTGCTGAAATCGTCAACAAATATCAGCATATATTGAAAACCACTATAAGAAGGAGTTCTAGTAGGCCCCATTAAATCACTGTGAATGCATTCTAGTGGATCCTTGCATCTGGATAAAGATTTATCAAATGGAAGACGATGTGCCTTACCATATTGACAACCTTCACAAATTTCACCACCACTGAAGTTAGTTAGACTTGGCAACCCCTTCACTAAATTTTGATCCACCATTACTTTTAACTTGTTCATGCTCAAATGCCCAAGTCTAGCATGCCACAAGGAAGCATTCTCGTTGTTGCTCATCTTATTTACATAAGAAGTAGATGCTGATAAAACAAATAAATCATTGACTCTCTTACCGGTGTGAATAACATCTGCCTCGAGAACTTTGATGTTTCGAAGAAACTTCACATCATTGGGTCCAAAAAGAAGGTAGTTTCCAGCATCTACAGCATTCGCCACCGAGAATAAGTTCTTCTTCATCCCTGGGACATGATATACACTATCAAGAACAATGGATTCATTATTCTTGTCGTTGACAGTAACAACGCCTTCATTCTTGACGGGATGTACAGTGTTGTCAGCTGTGACAATAGCATCAGAGCNATTCTTCATTCTCTTTGAAAACAAAGCTGTCCCTTCTTCTTCCTTTAGAGAAGCAGAAGCCATTTGCTTGGCCAATGACTCTTGTGAAGACAAGAGATTCTCAAGCTCTTCTAAAGATGGTTGTTGAGCCCATCCTTGAATTGAAGTAACAAAAGGTGAATATTCAGGTTTCAAACCTCGAATGATGCATCGCCTTAACCTTGCATCGGAAATTGCTTCTTCAGGATTTAGAATAGAAATTTCTGCACAAATATCTTTCATCTTCAGAAAGTACTCTGACATAGAGAGTGTTCCCTGAGTTGTATTTGCCAACTCATTCTCTAATACCTGCAACCTTGCTTCATCCTTCTTATTGAATAGTCGATGAAAAGTCTGCCAGATTTCTCTTGCAGAATGACACCTTATAATATGCTGAAACATTCCCTTCGAAATTGATCTCTTCAAAGCAAACTCTGCCTTTGCATTCAGTTGCTTCCAGTTCTTTACTGCTGTAGCATTTTCAGGTGTGTTCGCTGGGCAATTCGTATTGGCACCATCAACAACATCCCATAGATCCTCTCCAACAAGATATGATTCCATGCAAGTCCTCCACATCAAATAATTTGATGAGTTCAACAGCTCCAGACCCAAGCCATTTGCACGACCACTTGCATCCATTCTTGAAGAGTAGGTTGACTCTTTCACCAAGGGATATTAGTCACAACCAACTAAGACCTTTGTGGCTCCGCTACCATGAAAGAAAATAGATAGTGAATAAACACTAGCCCAAGATCGTCAATCAGAAAGTAAAAGAAACAAATCTTCAGAGTGATCACAAACAACTGGAATTCTTTTCTGTGTTATTTGATCTACAAAACTTGCATCATAGTGACTTACATATAAAGCTGTGTACAACATTCTAGATGATACATGGGAAATATAAAACTACATTAATAAGACAACTAATACAATTTGACTACTAAGACATTAATGCATGCAGTAAATTCGTTTTGTAACTCCAATATGCTGCAAGTCCAAAAAATCAACTTTAATACTTCAACAGAGGAAACCCCCCAACCCAACCCATCAAACACATCACAAAACAAGGCATAAACAGCCAACCAGAAGGCCGAAGCCATAGAAACCCAGGAACAGCAGCCGCACAGCAAGCAAGCAAGAAGCCCACAGTATATCGGCTTTGTACCAGTCGCTAGCAACTTCTCGACTTTGATCATTGCTTAGTATCTAAGGGAAGAGAAGAACTCCTGGAGCCGACCCAACAGATTTTCTCATGTAATTAATCAACCTTTCTTCTTTATCTGATTTGTTAAGGAAAGAAGGTTGCAATGATGGTAGTCCAATTGCCAGGCAGCACTTATTGATGAATGTTGTGATTAAACCCAAATCAACTAAGCCAAATCTCAAACTCTTTAAAAATTGGGAAAATTTATTGTTGGGAGAGCTTTATCCCTTAGTAGGCGGACCTAGCTCGAATTGGCCTAAAGGCAATGGCCAGGCAAAAAGAGAAAAAATCTAAAACAAATGATGATGACTTAGTAGCACCTGAAACAGAAGTACATATACATATGTATATATACACTTTGTCTGGTCTGATAGGGGGTTACGATTGATGCAATCAGAAGATTTTTTTTTTTATCGGATGCAATCAGAAGATGTAAAACTATGATGATTGCCAAAACACACCCTGTTACATGCAAACCATCATTTCCTATCTGTTCCCTTTATTATTTTACATCAGTATTTGGTAAATCAAATATCGCCATACACTCAATCAAATAGCACCATCAAGAAGTATATAACCCCAAAAGAAAGAAAGATAAAAGAAAAGAAAAGAAGAAAAAAAGAGTTGTTAAAAATATAGGGAAAAAAAAAAGAATCACACAAATCTGTTAAATGGCTTTCTCCCAACCGTAGCAGGCATGGAGACGGTTGAATCCACACTCAAGTTTCCTAAGGACTGAAGTGACTGATGCTTATCTAAAACCCTTTGAGAACTTGAATCCTTGCTTGAGAACAAGGACCCTTTGTTCCACTTGAAAGAGCCAATGCCTTGTGTTAGGGGGAAGGAGACCCTCCTCTTCTCGCTGCTGCTCGGGGTCCCCGGAAACCTCTCCTTCGGGTTGCTACTGGCTCTTACTTTGGCTTTGGCTGAAGCTGTGGGAGCCATGTAGTTTGGAACCGAGAATGGGGGGCAGCTAGTGAGGCTGTCATCATCCTTCAATGGCAAGTCAAAGGGTGACTCGGCTCCACTAGCTCTTGCTCTCGAGTATTTTGACAGGCTCAGGCTTGGGCTCGGGCTGGCTGCTGCTGCTTGTGGAGTTCTGTGCTGAGGAGTTCGCATCGGTCTCGTCGGGGCAAATGCTGTTGACCTGGAGGATCTTGGTGTTGGAGTGTCCATGTTGTCATAGGTGAAATGCTGCTGCTGCTGCTTTTGGTTGCTTGATGGGAGGCGTGGACTAGGCTTGAGCTCAGAATGTGGCCTTGGTGGTGTTAGTTGGAAACTCTTTGCAGCTTGACTTTCTGCAGGATTTGTTGTTGAAGGTAGCTGACGTTCTACCCAGTTCCACCACCATGGATATCCGTTGGTCCGGATATCTGCTAGAGCTGATTGAGCAGATTTTGGAGTCGCTTTCCATAACTGCAAGCAAAAGGAATGAGCATAATAAAGTCAAATTCCCCAGAATGTTTTTTTTACCAATGTTAGTGGAAGAATCTAGCTAAATGCAATGTCTGTGACCAGTGCAGGCAATGCATCTCAATTCCAGATATTAATGGCCATTTAGTCTTAGTTTCACTGGTTTTGGTATGGTAGCATAGAAGGGTGTTTGCTATCTTGCAATCACTTCAACCTCTTCTTCTCTGGGGTAAAAATAACTAAGAAAGAACTGATTTATCTAGACAAATTAGATCAAGAAGACATATTGACTTGCCTAAAGCCTAAAGGCAAATGAAAGCAGTAATTCATTTTGCATATAAAAGTTGAAATGTAACACAACATTTAACATTCTTGAGATGAGAGTGGATGGTGAGGACATGTCAAGAGTAAAATATGAACTTGTTAATGTATGAAATAGAACAAGGATCTGGAAACTCTTAAGGTTATCTACTGAAGATACCTGGTGGGAGTATGCATAGGCCATGGCTCTCTCTCTCTTCACTACAGCCTGCACCTTTCTCTGCATCCTTGCTTCAATTTCCTCTTTTGTCAGCAAGCTGTCATCCCAATCTTCATTACCTGCTTCAGACTACAATTCCCAAGTTTCTTTTATTATTATGCAGCTTAAATAAGTAGAAACCGGCAACAAAACTAGAAAAAGGCACCAAAGTTAATAAATTCCCAATCTAGAGAACCAAATAATTACGCAAGTCTGCTAGTGTTATATACCAATAACTAGGCAGAGAGATCAAGGGAATCAAACATGAGCCTAAGTTTGGTCAAATACCCTTCACTCCATGTATCAATCCACAACATTTCTCTCTTCTAATAGGGCTTTGTTATTGGTCATGTATGCCACCAAAATAAGCATCAAAGCGTTTGTATGTGGCTGCCAACAGCTGGTAGTGGCAAGTGATATTGCATAGAAAATGTCGAACCAAAAAGCTGTCTTCGAAAAGAAATCAAACAACACAGCTAGTATAGGTATAACTACTAAAAGTCTAAGGCACCGATGATGACAAGCAGCAGACCTAGGGAAGATTGCAGGTCCAAGAATTTCCCAAAGAGAGTAACTATGAATGGAAGTATGAACTTACAGCTTGGCTCCATTTTCCCAGGATGCTCTCTGCTTCTTTCTCATTCCTGAATTGAGCTTGCTGTCTTGCTTGGTTTTCTAACATCTGGATCCTCCGTGACTGAATCTGAGACTGGACCCGCACCAAAAGTTGCATGTATTTCATGGCATTCGTTGTCTGCCGCTTTACATTCTGTCCTCTTATCACTCCTTGAAGCCTTACTAGACCCTTCAGAGCTCTAAAGCTCCTCCTTGCCTGCAGACATTAGCATGTGTAAGGTCAGTTAACTGGTTTCTGGACTTCAAAACACAGCACACTAACTTATAGCTGTGCTCATTCTAGCATATGTCAGCACCAATGGTGCAGTCCATCCAGTTACTTTCGTGTTTCTTGCTCAAGGATAAATTTGTGTCAAAGCAAACTCCTTTCACCGAGCATTTCTTTTGTCAGGAACAAACTATACTCCTAGTTTTCACAATTCAGACACATTTTAGATTGCAAAGCGTTGTATCTTCACATTATTGAATTCCCTTGTGATAAGTCCCCCAGAAATTTCCTTCTGACTTCTGAGCAATGAGGAAAATGAGAATCTTACAATATAGCCTCTATAGGCTGCTTGGATCCTGGTAGCTGCAGCATGGTGGTATCTTAGAGTTGGTTCTGGTCTCTTGTATATCTCTTTATGACGTTGTACATTCTTAGGAGACGCTGGTCTAGGGGAAGCAGCCCTTGGAGATGCAGCTCTAGGAGACACAGCTCTCGGGGAAGCAGCCCGCGGAGACACAGGCCTTGGGGAAGCAGCCCGCGGCGACACAGCCCTGGGGGAAGTAACTCTAGGAGAAGCTGCTCTAGGGGAAGTAACTCTCTGAGAAGGAACCCTTGGAGAAGCAACTCTTGCAGGAACAAAAGGCGGTGTCGTTGGTTGCTCAGGAGGTGTCGGCGGCCTGAAAACTAATTTATGCTCCCTTTCAGCCTCATCCAGAATTTTCTCAATGCTGCTTGGTTCTCTGAACAGGGGAATAAATGAAGTGGTCTCTCCATGTCTTAGTTTCCCTAGCCCCTTCTTCTTCTTTTCTCTGGTGCTTCTCCTATCTGGTTCCTGAAATACGTCAAATCACAGCAAGGAAGAAGCTCAGGACCAATTTTTCCAGCGTTTCACAGAAGTATATGTTACATGCTCATCAGATCTATCTAGTCTTTTTTCTCACAATACTTTCAAAATGCTATTGATAAGGCTGTATAAAGTTCAAATTTAGCAGGACCAAACCGCAAGAAATAGTCAACAGCAAATCACTTGAATTTCAACCAATTTTAATTTCTAGGCCTTGGTAAAGATCCAAGAGATATAAACCATTAACCAAAGCAGCTTTCAAGAGAACCAAAAGTACTTCACTTTTAAGAAAAGCAACATGAACAGGTGAGATGTCCACTTACAGTGGCTAGTTTGTCCTTGGAGTGGGGTAAAAAGACCCTCTTGATTGCAGAAAACCAACTTCCTTTCTTCCCCATGTTCCTAGCATTACTGTTGCCACCAAGATCAGGAAACAAATCGAACGATCCGCTAACCGGATGTTTGATTAAATCTGTGGCTTACCTGCATATGCAAGTGTATGGCTATTACTAACCAAACCGACTATCTATCTCAGCTATGCATCAAAAAAACACACCCTTCACAAATGTAAAGAAAAGTAATAGCACAAGCATCCATACTGGGAAATTCATACACCACAGTGTGTCATGTTCTTGTCTAACTACCTACCATTAGAAGACTGAGGTAGCCTAAATACTAACAGACAAACACAATCACTAACTCTTATCTTCTTGACTTCCTTGTTTTGAAGCAGCTACAAGAGCTACATGGTGTAATTCACAAGAAAAAAGGAGGAATACGAGAGAGATGATGCATAAAAACAAGAAAAAAGACCAGAATTTGAGGGATCAAGAAGACAAACAGAAGAATTAGGTTAGAAACACATATAGAGACAAAGTACAAGAAGATAAACAGAAGAAAATCTTGAGATTGGATTCAGATCACTTGTTTAATAAGAGAAAGACAATATCCATCTTTTCATGTCATAATCAGATAAGAGGAGTTTATTTCTAACTTGTCGTAAATTAAGGGATATAATAAACCATAAGAGCTGGCATATCAGCAGTTAAACAACATACAAACAAGCACATATTGCCAAAGCAGCAAAGCACTTTCTCAAAACACAATTATCTGTGAACTAATCAAAGATTTCACAAAAGAAAAAAAGCTTGAACACTTCCCTTATACAAGGTTGTCTGTCAATAAACAGGCAAAGGAAAGAGAAGTGAAAGGAGAAGAAACCCAGAATCTTGAAGGGGGGTGGTCTTAAGTACGAGACCCTTCAATTATTTTTGGTTTTATATCAACTAAAAGACAAGTATAATTCTTCACGAGAGACAATTCTCATATATGTCTTTATAAAATATGATTCTCCAAGAAACAAAATCTGACACTTGAAAGACAAAAGAAGGATCACAGGACAGAAGGAATTTAATAGGAAAACAAAACTCTCCCAAAAAGATAAAAATTCACCTTTTTAAACATTTACACACACTCCTTTGCATCTTCACAGAATAAGCATAATTAACATGCAGCAAAAAAGATCACATGATCATGCAAGCATAATTAACACACACAGAGAGACACCCCCTACCCAACCAAAAAAAAAAAAAAGCTTACAGGAACAGAACCAACATGCACAGAAACTGATGAGATCATGTCAGAAACAGATAAAACACATACCTTAATTAACTACCCAGTTCAGCAAAAACCATAAAAAAGCTGTTTAGCAGGTAAAAGGAGAGAAAAAAGAAAGAAGAAGAAGAAGAAGAGATGAGCAGAAGAAGCCAGCAGCAGCCAGAGAAGACTCTTTCTTTTCTTCTCTTTTTTTCTCCTCCACTACTACTACTACCCTCCCTCTCCTTTCCTATACAACATCCTGGATATTGTTGTTGTTGCTGTGCTGTTTTCTTTTGAAAAATTCTCTCTTTTGATATAATTTTATTTCTTCACACTCTCTTTTGGCTCCCTTTACACACCAGTATGTTCTTCTTCCATATATATTTTTTCTCCCACAACAGAAACTTTGAATCAGGTTCTTTGCATTGCTGGTATGGCTACAACTTTTCTTTTTTATTTTTCTTACTTTTCTTCTTTACCACCTTTCACCTTTTGCTATGGATTTATAATTTTTTTTTTCGGTTGGAATTCTTTAAGGCTATGATGATGATCATTGATTATGAAAGAGAGGGAAAATATATATAAGGGAGGAGGGAGTTGGCCACTTTGTCACTCAATGTGGCCAGCTTCTTCAACTAACTTTACTTAGATGGTAAGACTATTTTGGACAGCAACAATCCCCACGCACATCATTTCCTTTTTTTAAACTGTCAGGTTTGGTACTCTGTGTAATTCTTTTTGTTTTATTTTAATCCCCTTTTTTAATTCCATTATTCATTTGATTTTTTTAATCCTTTACTCCTCAATGAGAATTTTCTCTATTTTTTAAAACTGTTTGTTATTGTTTTATTTTATCCCTTGATAAATGAGTCTTCCATAGAGGATTTGTTTTAGTTTCCGAGTATTCGGAATTTTACCCCGACTAATCCAGATTCAACCACAATTGCGCATCTAATTACGTGAGTCTCCTAATGAAGATTTTATGCATATAGGAGGCTTCGAATCCGAAACCTCGCTTAAGCAGAATCAAACCGCTTACCACTTCTATTGAGAATTTTTGACATACACAAAAACCAGAATTTGAAAAAATTACTTAAATAGAACCGTATTTCTTACCATTTTGATCAACTCTACATAATTATTTATCCGTTAATTAGCATTATACTATTATGAATATTAAAAAATTCTACCAATAATTTCTTTTCATGTGTTAAAAAATAGGGGTGCACATTGCCATTCTAGTCACACGTGCCAGTTCAAGGCGCGGGTTGGACGCGCTCCTGACTGGGGCGGGTGCTTCGTGATGGGAATAAAGAGATGAAATTTTTGGGGTTATTAAATTTTAAAAGTAAAACTTAATTTGCCTTTTTCACTGTATCTAATCCTTTTTGGAAAAGTAATTTGTTGACCTTTAATTTCATTCCGGTTGCCCATTAAAAAAAGAATTTCATTCGGGTCCAATGAAGTAAGGTTTAATGGGCATATTTTATATGCTACTTGGATTACTCATTATTAGACATTTAGGTAGGGACGTTAAATTTTTGTTGTCAAATGTCAAATGAATGTTAAATAGTTATTAAAGATTATTGGCTTGAATGGTATTTCGAACAAAATTTCGCATTACCAACAAGTGATTCGACACTTCAGTTCCTTCAAGTAAGGTTTCGAATCTAGAATTATAAATGGAGAAAGTAATATTGTAGTATAAAAAAAAAAGTAATATTGTAAAATCTTTGTCGATTTAACTTAAGCTAGATTAAACCCATAATTAAATTATGGGTTTAGTCACGCTGGGGCAAGTAATATTTAAAAAGTTGATCTAGATTAGTTAGTTTTGTATATTTTTAGAGTCAAACCGGACCACTAATAAAAATATAAATAATTTACCACTTCACTCTTAGTTTTCCATGTGTGATCCATATATGGACAGTTGGCCAAGAACTCAGCATTTGCTGATCATATATATCTGCCATTGATTCAACTTTTTGACTCACTGAAATTCCACCGAGATCATGGAGAGACCCAAATTTCTTCACCAAGGCTGAAGTTTGAGTCTTTCTAGCTAGTTCTTCAGAAAGAATATTAGGTTGATTGGATCAAGTCTGAGTCAATTGTGCTTTGGTCTAAGTTGACCAAATTTCTTGCCACTTTTTAAGCATTCTCTGGATAATTCTACGAGTGCATAATGACTCTATTTATGTTAAACAAATTTTTTAGTTAGCATTATTTAGCAAATGGAATGTTTATTTTTCTCGAAGTTCCATTAGTGTATGGATTACTCAGTAGAAAGAAGTTTAGAAGAAGTATTCATCCATGAATGAAAGCAATTACTTATTTACAGATTGTATTGTACATAAAAAAAAAAAGGGAGGATACAGGTCAAGTTTAAGTGATTAATTTATATAAAAAAAACTCGTCCATATAGCAAACACAAAATTTGACTACCCTTTTGCAGTGTTACATAAATAATTTTAAACAAATTGATAATGATTAACCGATTTTATAATTTGTTTGGTTTCTTTCTTCACTTATTTTTATGTTACGTTCTACCATTTGATCCAGGAATGACCATCTTATTTTAAATAGCAAAGATATGTCATGGTTGAACACCTAGTGGAATTGATGATTACATATTGCATACGTGTCCCATATGGTTTAGTTTTGGATTTACCAAAACAAATTCTTGTGTCCTAAGATTTGGTGGTGTGGGAAGATTTTGGAACTTTTTGTAGCCGTAAGTTGAACCTAACCTAGAGTAAGGCCAAAAATGTTCTTTTTTAAGATGCACCACTAATATTCCATGGAACATCGTAGAAGAAAATGGGCATAGGGTGGGTGAGTAAAATAATTTATATGGAATCTTTTTCTTATCTTAGATAGTTTTCCAAATCTAATTAGGTTTGGATGCACAAACTTAACTTGATAAGGAAATGCGTTATCAAGCCACCTAATTAAGCCATTGGGATAACCATTGTGATATATATTGCTTATACTAAAACATCTAGCAATAGAAATCAATCATTTATATGATATTGATTTGTTGTGATTCATATCAAATTGGAAAATTAGTAAGATGTTGGAAAAGAAAGCCTAGTAAAATGGGAATTTTGGAGGGCGTGGTTATCACGCGCCATGACTTGCGGTGGAGCTATGAGTTTTGATGGGTGGAAGCCCAACAAAGCAACCAACAGAAAGGAACTAAAGATTGAACTGTGGGCCCAAGATGACAGTGAAAGTGGGCCATATGGCAATCAAATAGGATCCATGTGATATCAGCCATTGGATCATAAAAATATCAAAGAAAACCAGGTCTGAAAAGTAGAAGCAGGGAATGGCCAAGTGTTTGGCAATTGGCATATGACATGATTTTGTGTTCTTTGCAAAAGAAAAAACTTTTGGCTCCTCTCACATTATAGGATGCTTTTAATTCTTTTTGTCTTGCTATTACTTGGGATTGGCCATGAGGAATTCAGAATTTTATTCATTATTAATTCAGATTCGACTCGAATCGCCCATCTCGCTATATAAAAATAAACCTGAGACCAATTTAAGCAAAATCAAGTCGCGGGGATTCATATTCGCACTCCTCAATTAATATCCCCACTCCACTTTTTAATTGTTTGGTCACTTAAATGACATAATTGACCCTTAATAAATTTTTAATTGTCTGACGTTTTCTAAACGGTGACTTTTCAGTTTAGGAAACGTCACATAGTTAAAAATTTATTAAGGGTCAATTATGTCATTTAAGTGACCAAACAATTAAAAAGTGAAGTGGGGATATTAATTGAGGAGTGTGAATATGAATCCCCTCAAGTCGCATACGACTTGGACAATTGAGTCGTTTAAGACTTGGACCAACCATATTGTTATCTAGCTACTACTTATTGTCATGCCATTTTCACNGCATACAGTGTTAGTGAGTTTAAGACTTCCGCTGTGCATATTGTTATTACTGTTGGGCCATTGGGCCAGTTTCATTATTGTTGATGTTATCGATGTTGGGCCGTAGGGCCATATTGTTGTTTATTATTTTGGGCCGTTGGGCCGAGTTTAGGTTGTCCACACTGTATGCTTGGGCTTGTTGGGCTGGGTTGTCACAGTTTCGGCTTGTGTTTACTGTGTACGGTAAATACGGGTCGGGGCGTTTCATTTAGTTAGCATTATTTAGCAAATGGAATGTTTATTTTTCTCAAAGTTCCATTAGCGTATGGATTACTCAGTAGAAAGAAGATTAGAAGAAATATTCATCCATGAATGAAAGCAATTATTTATTTATAGATTGTATTGTACATAAAAAAAATGGGAGGATACAGGTCAAGTTTAAGTGATTAATTTATAAAAAAAACTCGTCCATGTAGCAAACACAAAATTTGACTACCCTTTTGCAGTGTTACATAAATAATTTTAAACAAATTGATAATGATTAACCGATTTTATAATTTGTTTAGTTTCTTTCTTCACTTATTTTTATGTTACGTTCTACCATTTGATCAGGAATGACCATCTTATTTTAAATTGCAAAGATATGTCATGGTTGAACACCTAGTGGAATTGATGATTACATATTGCATACGTGTCCCATATGGTTTAGTTTTGGATTTACCAAAACAAATTCTTGTGTCCTAAGATTTGGTGGTGTGGGAAGATTTTGGAACTTTTTGTAGCCGTAAGTTGAACCTAACCTAGAGTAAGGCCAAAAATGTTCTTTTTTAAGATGCACCACAAATATTCCATGGAACATCGTAGAAGAAAATGGGCATAGGGTGGGTGAGTAAAATAATTTATATGGAAACTTTTTCTTATCTTAGATAGTTTTCCAAATCTAATTAGGTTTGGATGCACAAACTTAACTTGATAAAGGAAATACGTTATCAAGCCACCTAATTAAGCCATTGGGATGGGATAACCATTGTGATATATATTGCATATACTAAAACATCTAGTAATAGAAATCAATCATTTATATGATATAGATTTGTTGTGATTCATATCAAATTGGAAAATTAGTAAGATGTTGGAAAAGAAAGCCTAGTAAAATGGGAATTTTGGAGGGCGTGGTTATCACGCGCCATGACTTGCGGTGGAGCTATGAGTTTTGATGGGTGGAAGCCCAACAAAGCAACCAACAGAAAGGAACTAAAGATTGAACTGTGGGCCCAAGATGACAGTGAAAGTGGGCCAGATGGCAATCAAATAGGATCCATGTGATATCAGCCATTGGATCATAAAAATATCAAAGAAAACCAGGTCTGAAAAGTAGAAGCAGGGAATGGCCAAGTGTTTGGCAATTGGCATATGACATGATTTTGTGTTCTTTGCAAAAGAAAAAACTTTTGGCTCCTCTCACATTATAGGATGCTTTTAATTCTTTTTGTCTTGCTATTACTTGGGATTGGCCATGAGGAATTCAGAATTTTATTCATTATTAATTCAGATTCGACTCGAATCGCCCATCTCGCTATATAAAAATAAACCCGAGACCAATTTAAGCAAAATCAAGTCGCGAGGATTCATATTCACACTCCTCAATTAATATCCCCACTCCACTTTTTAATTGTTTGGTCACTTAAATGACATAATTGACCCTTAATAAATTTTTAACTGTCTGACGTTTTCTAAACGGTGACTTTTCAGTTTAGGAAATGTCACATAGTTAAAAATTTATTAAGGGTCAATTATGTCATTTAAGTGACCAAACAATTAAAAAGTGAAGTGGGGATATTAATTGAGGAGTGTGAATATGAATCCCCTCAAGTCGCATACGACTTGGACAATTGAGTCGTTTAAGACTTGGACCAACCATATTGTTATCTAGCTACTACTTATTGTCATGCCATTTTCACACCCTGTCTTGTGCACGTGAGAATCCGAGGAAGCACGTTATGAGTAGCTCTAGTTACCCTTGCTTGAGGAGGACGTGGTGGGTGGGGGGACACAAACACACAAAAAAACATAAGAGAAGCCTCCCCTTGTGTATGGAAAAAGGCCCAATTCATGAGGGGTTTTTTTTGCATATTGTCTTTAATGGGAACTTCTTGTTGGTAGTAGATTCCATTTGATTCATTGAAAACCCTTTAGCCACACACCATGGTCCATCTTTGTATCCCCTACCCAAAAGAAGAAAAGAGACATTGTTACATCCTGGCAGATAAGAAGGATGTGGCAGGTACAACTTCATAGCCAAACCATGCAATATTAACTTGTCTAATAGTGTTGCATATAACAAGAACAAACATTGTTCAAAAAAAGAAAAAAAACAATCACAAACTAAGCAAGTCATTGTTGGTTTCAAAGGTAAGATGTCCAGTGTCCCTTAACTATAGTGTTGGGTTCAGTGGTGTATGAAAGATAGAGTAGCGTATGATCCGTTCTATATTGGTTCTGACAATGTCCGATTCTAGATTAGTGGGCTCTGTACATGAGCTGCTTAGTAATTATTTAGTTGATTGTGTATAAATGATAAGTTTTTATAATTTTTTTTATATGTTATAAAAAAGGTAAATAAACTAGTCATTTGTCTTTTAAAATTTTTAGTTAGTAGTGGGTGAAACTAAGAAATTGGCTACAGCAAATCAAATCAAAGATGGCTTTTTATGTATGTACGTAGACTAGGAACCAAAATGAAAGCAGCAGGTTATCAAACAAATCTGTTCATGAGTTGACAAAGGGATACAAAGGGTTCAACAGATCTTTTATAAGATTCGTTTTCTCATCTAACCATCATGTGTTCTTTTAATTAAGACAAATAGGTGAAGTTTAATTAGGCAAATGTTGTTGACTTGTAAAAGAAAGAGCAATACTACTATATACCACTTTACTACTCTCGAATGCGAAAATTGTGGTAACATCTAATTAACAAATTCGGATTTACTCGAGGCCTAACCAAGTCTCTATAAAGATGCCTTGTTTTAATTAAGCAACAAGTAGTTGGAAAGTAGCTGAAATCTATCAACCGTACGTATATAGGTGAAATGAACATGTCAAATAATGAATAAAACAAGCCACACTAGGTAGTCTTTTTTTTTTCCTATATCTATATTTTTAGTTTCGTCCTTCGGATATTCGGTCCAAAATACTTTTTGAGCTCACTAATCTAGAATCGGACACTGTTATACATTATTGAAGGTGACCCTTCAAACATTACATTTTCTATGTACAAGATATGAATTGAATCCAAAATCTTCGTACCACCTATTTTCAGGACACTCCAACCACAAGTTAACCCAACATTAATGTCGTCGATGTCCACTATGCATCAATTAATTTTATTTTTTTTTTCTGTCAATCCGTGCATCACTGTACGAACGACAATCCTCCTCTAAAATAATTGAAATCTACTGTTGGGTTTAGAAGTTAGTGGAGGATCCAAGTTCAAATGGAATGGTTGGATAATGTAAAATCATATGAATAAGTGCATGCATTTTTACCCATGTTTAGTCCACCTTCTAATTATGCTTTATGTGTCTTTTTCTTTTCTTTTCGTGTATGTATACATGCCCTTAATTAGATGTCTTGGAAAATAGGTGAAGATATTTATAATATGTATAGAATGATTAGGTTAGTGGTCCAGGTAATTGTGGTTATATAGCACTTCTAGTTGTAATTGTTGGTGGGGAGATCATGGGTGGGATGATCTTGCATATTTTTACTTGTATAATTGCGTTTACCATTATTACTTTGTAATAATATAAATGTTCAAGATTCCCCTTTAAGAAGAAGATTTGACCAGGATAAGCTTCATGCCATTATTCATTTGTGCGGTCCATGTTTTCAATACTATAATCATGTCTTTGATTTCAGAATGATCTCTCCTTGATTTCTATGCTTATATTAATCCTTGATTTTATAATCAAATTTTACAAATAATTAGTTAATTTATGACATAAGGTTACTATGAAATTGTAAGCTACTGTTTTTTGGAACAAGATAATTATGAGCGATTATTTTGAGTGCTCTCCTGTAAATAAACTGAACACGTGAGGAATCATTCGAGTTACTAAAGCAAACATGAAAATACTATATATGTATCTTCCAATTTGTAAATTGTTTTTTATGTTAAATTGTCATTTAAGAAATGTGGGCTTATAAGGCAAGTGACCCCACAAATTGGGGTGATATGCTTTCAACCACCTTGTCTAGGATCCTAATCCCCACTCAATTTGCTTAACAAACTCTACCCAATTGTAATCTAACAACTAGCTAATAGCACCCATGAAAAGAAAATTAAAAATGATATTAGACCCTCATTAAGGCCCACTTTGGACCTTTGAAATGACCCAAAAGTGAGGGAGAGAACAAAAAAATGCCTTGTAATTATGACAACATGTGAATTTTGGTGCCTGAATAGAAAGGGAGACAAAGAAGTGGTAACATACAACATCCCATAACCAAGTTGAACAGCGATTGGCAATTTGCTATTGGGACAGAAGAGTTTAAGTGATTTCCCTACGTAGAAGGAGACAATTAAAGGATGAAGCACAAAAACTTGAAGCAGTTCTTGAAATAGAGATAGAGATAGAGATTGACAAAAGCAGAAGGGGAAATCTTTGCATTTATTGAGGGGACCTATACAATAAGTTATAGAACGACCAAATGTTTATATCAAGTATGATATTGATTAAATAACAACTATGTACCTTCTCCTAACTCCTTTTCCTCCTTAGGCTTAGAGTGGCGTATAAGCAAATACCAATTTGGTGCAAATAGAACTAGTTTATGCTTTAAGGTTGTTAACCTTCCATGGTTTGTTACCTAGAAATTTAGAACATCTCATGAAATCCAAATGATTGAAAAAAAGAAAAAGAAAGACAACAAGAAAAATCAATGGTGAGGAACTAGACAAGAACATTGTTTTGTCTCCTCTCCCATCACTAAAATCCATTTTGATTGTTAACTGTTAGAAACTTAGATTGGTTGTACCAAAGAAAAATTAGATGGGTTAAAGCAATTTCCCCTTTTGCAAAACAATCCCAAGTGCCATTATTTTTCTAAAACAGAAAGAAAAGGACCCTGCAATATTAGACAAGTAAATTCATGATCATTATCTTCATTAGATGTGATGAAGTGCCATACAATGAACTGTTGGATTGATTGTAAGGATAACTTGACACTAGTTTTTTTGGGTGAATTTCTTAATTGCTAGTAAAATCTTGATACTCTTGCACCTCCCAAAACCATCTTAATTATATAAATGGCAGGAATTGATGGGCAAAAGTACAGACCACAATGACAATCAAAAATAAGAAAAAAAAAACATAAAGAAGAGAAATGGAGGGAAATTTGCTGAAGTTTTCTGACTGGAAACAAAGAAAACTTTACTTTTTTTCCCCAACTAATTAATCAATGTTCTTCCTCTTGATCAGCCATTGCCATTCTACTAAGACGGCTTGGTCCAAGCTTCTTTCTTCTCATCATATTTCTTCTCCTAATAACTTCCATTTGATTTCTCCTCCTAACTTGCATCATTGCTTCTTCTTCTATCACAAACCTCCTCATAAAAACATCATCCATCAATGATTTCCCGCGAAAAACCCTCCTCACTTCGGTGCTCTGTCTTGCACTTGGTACCCTTTCCGGGCTCCCGTTGAATGACTTCGATCTCGGGTAACTATTGCTTCTCCTCGGAGGAACATCTGCCCGGAAGACCTCATTGTAGGAGGAGATTGGTGCACATAGACAAACCCTAGTAAAGGAAGAGGCAACCCTACCAGAAGTGCTCCTTCCTAGCTTGCCTCTACTAGGCCTAGGGTTTGCATGTGTATTCTCCTCTGTGGACTTGGTAATAGTTTTCCACAATGTTGCATTAGGAGTGTCTCCTGGCTTGGGGATGGATTTCCATATTGTGATATTTGTTGTTGACATTTCCTTAGTGGACTTGGAAATGGTTTTCCATTGAGTAGCCATCTGTATTGCTCTGTGGTACCATGGTTTCCTAGAGCACAAGAAATCTATGTCATCAGGCTTGATTTGCATATGCTTCTTCACATGCTTCTTGACATGCATTGCTATGGGTTGAAGATTCAGAAAAAAATTTCAACCAGCAGAGGATCTGTTCTTGCAACAGAATTTTAGATGAAATGAACAGGCAAGGAAACAATTTGGCATATATGAAATTGAAACCTTCCAATTTTAGTCATATCTAATCCCAAAAAAAGGGGATTGTGTTAGTTCCAATTTGCTATACTATTCATGGCTTGCAAGCTGCTTCTATTTCAGGTTTAATCAGTTGTTAATTATATTTATTGGCTACTATAACCCATTACTAAAAAATTTGCATTGCTAATCATATTGCCAGTTGACTTGGTCAAAAAACCAGAGCTACCTTCTTTTGCCTAATTCTACCTACACAAGCATGAAGGTGGGCTTTATGTTCAGTTAAAACAACCTGGGGTTCTAAGTTTTCATTCAAACATGAGCCCATTACAGAACAGGCCCAATGGGCTTCGAGTGCTCCATTGGTGAAACTCCTGGTGTGGTATTGTAGGTCCACCACAAAAATATTCATGCTTTTTGGACCACCAGGGCCTAAAGCAGATTTGCTCATATTCTTCTTTTTTGATTTTGCTCATACTTTCATGCAATGCATGATATTGACACAAAATTGGATCAAAGTAAATATCCCAGAAAATGAAGATACACCCTTAAATGAAAAGCAAAAAGACAGCTACATATGCAGTTATTTTCTCAAGCTCTTATTCCCAAGTTGGAATGAATTTCCCACATTGTCTTTTTTAAGACAAGAACTGAACCAAGACTTTTGTCCCTCTTGCATTTGATAGAAATTATGTCTTATGAAGTTCAAAAAGGAAATCATACTTAATAGTAACTTCATTTGATAGACTCATCCTCAGTTTACTAATGTTAGACGACATTCCTTGAAGAATCATACCCAAGTTACATACAATTTCTTAACTGGTCACACATGCACATAGAGCAACTCTTATTACCAACACGATTCTAGCAAAATTAACTTAAAGAGGAAGGCATTTGCAAGAAAGATATAGGGAACACTTAAAGTTAGCAGTCTACATTATATTGATGCATTTGATTGGCTGTGGTCAGGAACTTAATTAGTATATATGTATATGCAACAACATTATGATATGAATGTATGGCAGAGTAGAAGAGATGTGAATAATGCTTAGTGACAAACCTTGTTGTGTGTGAGTTGTTTGGATCTTGCATGAACTGTCTGAGTATGAGGAAGTGCTTGAAGGAGAGAAGAAGAAGAAGAAGAAGAAGAAAGTTTTCATTTGGGTGGGAGGGGGTGGCCTTTTTTTTTTTTCCTTTCTTTGTCTTCAATTTTGTGACTGAAAGATGGGTTGTCTATAATATGCTTCTTTTCTTTATCTCCATTCTTTATTACACCACCCCTCCTCTTTTGCTTTGGCAGGCATGATTCCTGCTGATTTAGAAAGAAAGAGAATTTCAAAATTCAAAGGCAAAGGCTTTTTAAGGGAATTACTAGACTACCCACCCTTGATCACTTTAGTGAAGGTGAAAAAACACCCTTATCATGTAATTGATTAAAGGCCTTTTGGGGGTATAGAAAGTACCTAGGCTCATAATAATCATGTTTATCCACCTCCCCCATTCTGTGTTTTGATTGTGAACAAGTGACATGGGGTTGGGGGTATTAATTGTATTAGACATGCCTGCCCTGGCTTTCTGTTGAAAGAATCATAGAGGTCTTAAAGTTATTGCCTCTTTTGGTTTATTGCATATTATTCATAGTCTAACCAAATGCAACCATTTTAAACACTGATTAACAAGATGGATCTCATGATCTTGTTGTGACTTTTTGGAAGAATTATGGCATGCATGGAGCTTAAGAGGGTACTTATTTTATCAAAACAGATACAGTGTCCCTAATGTAGCTTTTGACATATATTACCATCATTTTCCCAACTTAGTAAAGTTTTGAAGAGCATACTACACTAAGGTATAATTAGATGAATATATAATATATACATATTCATTGCAATAGATCATGGTACTCTGTAGTTTAGTTTATTTGTGGGGATTGATTGGATAAGCTCCAAAGTCCAAACTAATCCAAATGCACAAGTGGATCAAAAAGGGGTAATGATGATAGAACACCATAGTAAGAGAAATATTCACATACCTAACAAAATAACCATAAGTACTAGTATGCTTAAATTATTGCTATTTATGTAATGAGAGCATTAATATTGATACACATGATTAAAATTTTGAACCGGAATTATGCAGCAGAAATAAGGTAAAGAAAACCTGAGGAATGGACATTCATATGCTCCAGTCCGTATATAGATAGATAATTTACTGTTGGATGGTGGAATCATGATTCATTTTGTGGCTCATGGCGTGTATCTATAGAAACACAAAAGCTGCTGCAAAGAGGGAAGAGAAAAAAAAAAAAAAAAAGAGAGAAAAAAGACATGATGATTGGAGTTGTTGGTTGGATCTGGTATCTCTTACAGTACAATCAAACCCTTTCTTAGTTTTGTCAGAAACTGAGGACATTAATTTATGCAATCAGATTGCGTGCCATTTTCTTTGTGAAATATCTTGAAAGGTTCTTCTTAAGTAAGGGGCTCTCACCTTACCTAACCCACTTTCAAACCTGTCAAAAAGATTGAGCCGTAAATGACTAAAGAAACTTAATTAAGTCCTGGATAGGGACATTTTCTTTTATTTTCTGGTACATTATATGTTCTGCAAAATCTATAAAAACCATAGGCGCTACTACATTAATCCAGTCACAACTTTCCTTGAATCCCTTCATTGCATGCAGGTTGGTCAAAATAAGAGAGCCAAAAAATGCAGCAGTGAGCAGACCAAAGTTTGTCACAGTTTCTGGTTCCTGAACAAGACATTAGTTAGCTGAAGGATTATTGCTCCACTAACAAAAAGATACTCTGAAGCCTCTAAAGAAGCAAAAATGCTTTTTCAAGGTCAAAAAACACAAGGGTTACAGTCACTTTTTTCTTTGCTTTTATACAATGTAGATCATAGCCATGATTCTGCCTGCTTTGGATTGGATGTATACAACATCCACTTTATTCTTCTTTGTCTATAAGTTTATCAACCTCATGATAATTGGAACCTGACATAATGTTCTTGTGGGTATAAGCAGAACGGTCAGGAAGACTTGAGAGTAATAATCCAAAGTAGTTCTGTTTTTACCAACACTCAAAGATGTGCATGGAGTTTTACTTTACTTTTTTTTATTTCTTTTTTGAGGTCTTCTATTTTGCCCTAGTGATCTATAATCACCTTAAAAGAAGCATACTGTTGCAGGAGCCTACACGTGCAAATTCTGACACTCATCAAATGCTAGATGTCACCTGAGCCCACCAGCAACTGCACTCTGTCAAGTGTTAGGCGAATTCTGATCAATTGAACATGTCACAATATTCCACATTCTCAAGGAGAAGGGAGACTCTTTACTGTGCTTGATATTTGTTGCATAATCAAAACGGTTGCCTTGTACAAATTTGAGCATAGCATGAAAGAAAAAAGACTGTTGGGTTCAATTTTTCTTTTCCAAGTTTTACAATGATACAGCAAAACAGGCTCATTTTATAAAGGGAAGATTAGCTGTAGGATTGGAGGTGCATTTTGGTATCCAAAGGTCTCAATATGTACTTCTACGTACTGTCACACTTGTATTAGAAAAACTAAAGTTATTTAAATTCCTTTTGGCATGGACAACCAAACCAAAGATATACTGTGATGAAGTTGCAATTCTCTTGAATCTGGATTAACTCTCGACCACAACATGGATGAGCTTGCACCTTGATGGATATGCCATCTAAAAAGCAGCAAAAATATTTTTAAGGAATAATCACTCACACTCCCTCAAAGCTCACACTAAAGAAAAAGTGGTCTTAAAAGATTATATTTTACCAAATCTAGCACAGCTGATATTCAAAAGTCTTGACATCTTTTGGTACAAAGACATCAGGAGCTCCAACAGAACCTGCTACAGCAGCTACGGTACATTTATATAGACCTGATTACAGAACTAACCCGAGACCTGGTGAAGCTCGACTCCAACTATCACCTTGCCAAACTTCACTTAAGATTTTCCAGCTACGTCGAAACTACGGAATTAATATACAGAAGGTTGGAAGTAAATAATACAGATTAGGCCCTAGGCCTGATCCATATTTGAACAAAAATGGTGTATTTTCCACAAGTTAGAGCTGCTTCTTCTCACTTACTGAAACAAAACTTCGTTAGCAAGGCCAGGATGCCTTATTCACAGCCCGGTTGAGTATAGCTCAGATCATTTAACTAGAAACTCATGCATTATAAAACTTGACGAGTCTGTAGAAATAGACGTCCTTAGAAGTAGATAATTTCTACAGATCACTGGCTATCAGGCTCACCTGAGCATTTCTTGTTCCAACCACCTGAACCAGCTTTTCGCTCTGCTCGCTTCCTCTTGTTTCTTGGAAATTGGAAATCTGAAGCCAAACATGATTTTAGAGTAGATTGCCCCTGAAGCTCCGAGGTTTTCCCCAATGGCTCGGGTTCTGAAGTTGGCATTGGAGAAGGGTTGCAGCTTTCTCCCTGTTCAACTTTCACCAGTTTATGATCCTTGTCTAAAAGTTCAACATTTGTATCTACGGAATTGTGTCTATCTCCATCAGTGGCTTCATTATGTATCAGGACATTATCCAGAATCTGCAAACATTAATATTCCATGTAGATGAAATCATTTATGGATTCTCAATTGTACTGAACTAACAGACAAGTTTCTTACATCAGCATCATCTGTATATACATTCTCAAAAACTTGAAGAGCTAAATACCAGAGTAAGGTATCTAGCTTGTTTTGAACAGAATCTTAAGACAACATTTACCCAGAAAAGAATTGCAAAAGAGCCAGAAAGCAGAGTGAAACGAATTCAATGCAATTTGGAATTAAGACCGAAACTCAAGAAAATGGCACACAGAGATGATGAAGAAAATCTGAATCCTCGATTCATTGGAATACCTCAGAAACTCAGGATGCAGCCAGTGAGCTCATATTGCATTGGCATGTTTTAAAAAGTGTTTATCAGTATAACATTATATTTTCTTGCATTCACAATAACATCTTGTTTTATAAGAATGTAAAGGTTAATAGAATACTGGACACTAAATCTCAGTTTTCCAGTCATTTGTTCAAGGGAATAGACCTGTCTCTGAATTAATGTGTATACCACAGAAAGAGCATCAGGTTTTAAGATTGTAGCAAACCACATGGACGTAACAGTTCTTCCACAGCAACTGCTTGCAAAATAAAGTCAGTAGACTATGTATAGAAACGACCAATCATAACGTTCTTACATCTTCACTTGAATCTCCAACTTTGGGACGAAGGAAGGTAACATCAGCAGCAGACAACAATCCTACTGTGCTCTCAATTATATCAGGCACATGAATAGCTTCTCCATAACTTGACGTTGTAGTATCAGGCAAAACCAAATCTCCAATATCATACCCGCCTATCTGCTGAGTTGCAGTATAAATAGCTCCTGCTGATATTGTTTCTCCATTGCCAGCAGAGACTGTAGGGCTATGAGCCGAGCTAGTTTGTGCATCACAAAAGGCAAGAAGACTCAAGTTCTCAGAGGAGGAAAATTTGGCACAATTGGTTGATATCACTATGTCCACCTGATTCTTCAGTGTTTGAACCCGAGCTTGAACAAGTTCAATTTTCTTAAGAATCTGTTCCAGGGCATTATCGGCATCTCCAAAACCATAAAACTGGTCATCATCAAGGCCAGATTTGTCAGTGCAATCAGCTCGTTGACCTTCGATTGCTGCTCCAAGTTTATATTAAACAGATAGCATCCAGTAGGAAGGTCAATAAATAATTTGGAATTGATGCCTATATAGTTCTTACGAAATTAAATCATTTGCATGCAGTGATAATGGTGCAAAAAATTGAATAGGCAATGAAAATTATGTGAACCACACAGAGTCATTGACACCAAACATAGCTGAGGATAGCTGAAGTAATAACATGAAAATACACAGATATGCAATAGAAGACAAATCCAATTTTCTTAGCATACTTGAAAAAAGACTCTAAAAGATTACTAGAAACGGAAGTTACAGAAATGGAATTGACATGCTGCGTTTATAACTAAGAAGTGCCCTTGAAAAAGCCCAATCTTTTCAGAAAGGAAGATATCTTGACAGCTGCTGAAGCAACAATTTAAAAGTATATGAAAGGAGAACATACAAGAACATTTAGGGAAGAGAAAGATTCAGTTTTAGACCTCTATCAACCTAGAAAATGGAATCTTTCCCGTGGTGATTAAATATGGAATGAAAAACATCGGTTACTCTGATTGGAGGATTAACATGGTCTCTTTGAAGACACATGTGAAGTGAATCTAGCATTCTTTGATAATGGCTGCTTCTCTATTAATAATGTTAAGAACCATTCCATCCTCCACTATCTATCTAAACATTGACCACATGGGACATGCAAAAAAAAAAAATGATTCATATCACTTCTATGCCAATTATTCATTCCTCCATGTGATTGGGTTAATTCATTCGCATAAGAAATCAAAAAGCTCCATGCACAACTCTCAGGGTCCAATCTGCAATGACACTGGAATTCTGCCCACCAACTACTGAGACAAGGTGTGCTACAAACTAACAAGAAGCATAAGTCAGTGAAATTATAGCTATTTCTCATTAACTGTTATAAGACGCACGGCCACATAAAAATATAGTTACAACTCTAGTAATATTACGTAATCACACAACCATGACTATAAGGCAGAAGTAGGCAGCTTGGCATTCTGCAAAGTAGAAACAATCGATATCTACCTGTATTGCCAAAGTTATCAATGAGAGAATTTCCATCTGGATTCAGTCTCTTGTTTTCTGAAATAAATGATGATGTAGAGTAAAAATTCAGCCGTGAGAAAATAGGAGGTTAAAGAGCAAAGAACCTGAACCATAATATTCAAGTACAAAAGAGAAGCTTATACCCAGGTAGGAAAAGAGGCTATGATGCAGCATGTATGAAGTGGGATCAGTTGTATCTTCAACTCTCTTTCGTTTCCTCCTCTTTTTGGCCTTTCTTCTATAACATTGATTTGAAAAGGGGAGTGATTTTGAACAAAAATTCTCACAGGACTGATGGACTCCGGAATGTTTACCCTGTTCCAATGCCTCAAGTTCTCGGGCATATTTTAATGCTTGAGACTCGATTTGCTTAATTTTCAGTTCTGTCCATTTGCAACGCCACATTAAAGGACGTATAAAGTTCCTCCAGTGATTTGTTAACTTCTTCTTCCTAAATGGACAAAAGAGGTTGAATGATGTGTTATGCACTTGGGTTCAAGAGGATGAAATCAAAATTCAAAAGCTCATGCATAGGAATTCCAAGTGAGATACTCCTAATCATCCACAGAGAAAAGTGGGAGATACAATACATAGTAAGATGTATCCTGGTTATTCTGTCTAGATGATAAGTGATCTTAACTTAAGAATATTATTAGAACAATGAATGCGTTGAACTGGGTGTATATCAATAGCATTTACTACGTCCTCACTCTAGGAAAGCAGGACAAAGAAATGGGCACGTGAACAAAAGATACAAACCTTGTTTGGAATAAGCTACCAAATGCATCATAAGGAGATGCTTCACTATCACCGAAAAATTGTGATTCCACTTCAGCTTCACTTAGTCCAGAATATCTCTCGATATCTGAATCAGTGTCCGCAAATGAGCTTGAATATTCAGTTGCATCTGGATCTTCAGCTTTAGCCGATATCCTCTCCTTAACTTTAGTATATGTAACTATATCAAGCATCACATCCTGAGTATCATATGTAGCCTGAGTTTCCTCACAGTTACCGGTGCTTCTTAAATCCACACCATTCCCCAGGAAATTATGGTTCTCTCTAGCTGGAACTTCAGTTAGATTCTGTGGTTTACAGTCTTCATCATTTTCCATCAACTGCTGTTCTAGAGCCAAGGCAAAATCATGGTCAAAGTCGGTAGAATCCATTAGCTAGTGGTGCCGATAAATCCCGTCTGGGTTAGCCTGAAATGCGATCGAGAAAGTTTAATAGCTCACTCAACATAGTAGGTTCGTAGTTCAGTTCAAAAACAAAACAAGAAAGGAAGAACAATAAT
Source organism: Turnera subulata (assembly GCA_028386065.3). Classification (NCBI taxonomy): domain Eukaryota; kingdom Viridiplantae; phylum Streptophyta; class Magnoliopsida; order Malpighiales; family Passifloraceae; genus Turnera; species Turnera subulata. The sequence continues at coordinate 26,506 of JAKUCV010003415.1, read as the reverse complement.
CCCAGAAATATATGAACACAATAAAAACATTATCAGTCAATCAGAACTCTTAGAAAAGGTCCATTTCAAATCTTCCAGAAACTGAAAATCTTTTGAACTCTTCACAACAGTTCCAATTATTGAAAAAGTTAGCTCCAAGAGCTAACACTGTCCAAGAGAAATCAACAAAGTAGGAGAACTGATGCAGTTTGAGATGGTCAATGCATACAAGATGACAAGCATGTTTATTCCTTACTAGCAGAGATCCACAATATGAAGCAAAGTACCCTTCATACCATTATACGTAGCAGAAACACACAGCTGAAACATATTATACAACATACAGAACACTTTAGGAAGCGCTAGTTTTGATTAGGGGCCATGGTTATACACAGTAGAACCAAGAATTTCAATTTCTTTTCATAAGCAAACAACCAAATATAATTCAAACCTTAATTACATTCCATACTCGAAACACTACAAACATAAGAACAGAAAATTAGAAAAAAGAAAGAGGCAAACTTTGCGCACATTCAAACATAAATTTACTGCAACCAACCACAAAGCTGGCCACATAACAAAATTCCATCAACAACCCAGAATCACTTCACAACATATCAACACAAAACCAGCAAGAAAGGAAACAAATTTGAAAACCCAAAAGGAGTTCAAAATCAAACCTTGATAAGAGACCAAGTACTCAAGCCCCAGGCTGCACAGGCACATTCACTATCAAAACATATAACCCACAAACAAGTGATCAGGCAAGCTAAATTTTTTTTAAAAAAAACATGCATTCAAGCTGTAATGAAACCGATTCCTTCAACAAAAATTGGAAAAGAACAAAACTTTAATGATGGGAAAGGAAAAGCAAAGGCAGAGTAAGCTAAAAGAACAATCTTAAAAGATAGTTAACATAAGTAAAAGAACTTACATGCAGAATACATGAACATGCTCTTGTGTGCCTTTGAAGACAGAGAGAGAAAGTGAAGGAGAGGAGAGAGAAGTAAAGGTAGCTGGGGTTTAGAGAGAGTGAAGAGTTTGGAAGAGTGGCAGAGTTTTAGTGTGTTCGTGCGGCGAGAAAGAGAATGTGTAAGGAGGAGAGGAAGTTAACGTTATAAACCTAAAGAGAAGAGTTTCAAGCCTTTTCATATAGTACCTGTAAATAAATAATACTAGGAAGTGTTGTGGGGTGCCTCTATTATTTTGTGCCATTAGGCTTCCTGTCATTGGTCTTTTCTATAGTGTGTCCTTAAGGAAAAAAAAAAGGGATGAAAATTTTAGCAAGGAAGAATATTTAAATGAGGAAGTATTAAATTATTTTTGCATTAATTATTTTTGCATTAAATAGTATTAAATGAGGAACTATTTATAAATAATTTTTACAAAATATAAACCAATCAATATTTCATATTGTCAACAAAATTATTGAAGTAGTAGGGTGTCGATTGTCGAGTGCTAAGCGGCTTGCTTAAATATGTACAAGACTTTGCATATGTTAAGAAATTCATCAAGACGAGATTAATTAAGGTGAAGTTTTAAATATTATATTAAAACATAAATTATCAAATTAATTATGTAATATTTCGAATAATATAATTTTGTGGAATAATATGATATTAAACCATTTTAATATTATTCTGTTTTCGGAGCTTGAATATTATTTCAAAAAAAAAGTTTAAATCATTTTGTCGTATATTCTTGTAAAAAAAATAATTATGTTGGGCCGTTGGAACTTGGATCAACCATGAGGAAGGAATAACTTCGCCTCAAGCCCAAGACAAAGATGGGCTCTGAAATTTTTAACTGCGGGCTGCGACGACAACTGTGGGCTCAAATTGCACCACCAAGTCGATATATTAAGAAGATGCATAAATGTAAAGAAATGGTAAAACCCTTTTAGTTTACTTGTAATCTTCAGATTATAGCTAGCAAACAGAAAGAAGGTTTTACAATCTTAGTTGGTAGCTTAGTAAAGCAATGTTAATATCTTGTTGACTTCCTGATAATCCACACTTTTAAGCCTGCAATGGAGGTCAATAACCAGTCAGTTACTTCCATATGGCAAACTTAAGACTTTAGACAAATGAAAAATGATGATTAACAAGACAGACAAATAGTTGAGAAGAGTTATAGTTGTAAAGGAGACAACTCACAAGCAAAGGACAACTTTTCCATGCATTTTCTCTTACAAATACATCTGTGCCAATATTTGCTTCAACTTCTTGCCCAAAACTTGATGGCATATTTGTTAGTATCAGCTCCTTCAATGTGGTCACATGCCTCAATCCATCTACCTTAGTGAGACTGTCGCAGCTTCTGATTTCTACTTCCCTGAGGCAAGGCATGGCTCCTTCTTCCACTGTCCATTCCTTTAGGTCCACAAGCCCCCAAAATTTCAACACATGAAGTTGAGGAAATCCTCCTCCATGGCATGTCATTTCTTCTCCTAAGTAGGAATTTGCATACAGCCTGAGGACATTGAGGTGAGGCAACTTTCCGAGCATTCGCATTGGATCTCTTCTGAGTTGAGACATAGACAATGTAAGGATCTTAAGGTTTGGAGGAAGCCTTTTAACATCTATTGGCCTTGGTAACACTCCAAGCAAATACAAGTCATTTAGCTTCTGATGATCAGCTAAGGTATTGAGCCTTATGGAACCTCGTTCGCCTGTGGCCTTTATCGATCTTAACCTTAAAGATTGAAGGTTGGTAAGTTGTGCAATCCAGTTGCTGATTGGCTCTTGTGATGCTGAACTGAATCTAAGTCCTAGCTTTCTAAGGGATGTGATCTTGAACAGTACATCTAGGATGGGGCTATGCTGGCTTATTGATAGACCATATAAGGTTTGTAGCTGGGATAAAGGTTCTGAATCCAAGGACTGTTGCAGATCATCAAAATGAATCCAACCCATATAGAGATGTCTCAATTTCTTCATCATCCAGATGGAACTTTGCAAGTTGGTTATCATTGTATGCTTCACATCTAAAGTCTCCAAGTTCTGCAGCTCATAAACTGACTCTGGTAGAGAATTCAAAGCAGTTGATCTTAAGCCTATGTACCTTAAGTTTAACAATTTTCCAAGTGTATTAGGTAGTCTAGGTTTGTATACACCTTCAAGATCAAGTACAACTAACAGACCAAAACCTCTCCTTACAATGAGCTTGCTTAGAAATGTACCTATTTCTCCAACTGGCATACCTCTTTTTGGGTCAAAGGAAATGAAAGAACGCAGATGCCCTATATAACTATCCAACAATGGATAGTTCTTGGTGCCTAAATATGAAGCAAGTCGCCGGACGGCAAATGCTGGTTGATCTGCAGAATTATATTGTGACCTAGAACGAATGTGAAATAGTCCTACCTCGGCAGCTCTTTTTGAGAAGACATCATAAGTAGCACTAGGCATATGACATGCTCTGGGGATTCCATCTGACCTCCATGTAGAAACTTCAAGCATATTTCTATTAATCAGTTCCTCCAAGCATATATTTGCCACATCCTCTGGGCCTAATTCCCCTGAACAGATTGGTGCCACTAACCCTTCTCCGATCCACAACTGCAACAACCTCCTCACAGATATATCTGATGCTTTTGGAAAGAGCCCGGTGTAGAGGAAACAAGGCTTCATCCAAGAAGGAAGTTCTTGATAGCACAAAGCAAAGATGTATCCTCCAACATTATTTGCATTGCCAATAATTCTTGACCATTCACTGTGATCTGCTCCTTTCATTGACAGTAGACCACCCATGAGACAAATTTCCAGAGGCAAACCACCACATAACTTCAATATCTTTTCCTTAAACATGTTCATTTCTGGAAAATTATTGCGTGCCTTATTCAAGAACAATTCCCAGCTCTGCTCTTCATTCAATCTGCAAGTCTCTATCCTCGAATTCGACGAGACACATGCTGCAACATCTGCATTGCGAGTAATAACAACAACCCGGCTCCCATTATCTGATCTAGGAAACACATTACTCAATCTCTTCCACACTTCAGGTTCCCCAACATCATCAACAACAACAAGATACCTGTCCTCCCTCAAAGTCTTAGTAACCCTTGACACCAAATCCTGCTCCAAAACAGGCTCTTTTGCCACGGCCAACATTTCATCAACTTGTTTCAACATATCAAACACAATCTCCCTTGCCTTAAACCCATAATTACAAGCATTAACCCACACACATTTCTTGAAATGCCGCTTAACCTCTACCTTTCCGAACACAGCCTTCACCAGAGCTGTCTTGCCTGAACCTCCCTCACCCACCACAGAAATCACTTCTGTAGAACCAAAACTACTACTACTTCCTTCTTCAGGAACCAACAGGGAAACCAATTCTTTTACTTGATCATCTAGCCCCACAAAGTGAGAAGAACTACAAATTATCCCTCTGCCACGGTTCAGGGTAGTAGTACTGCTTTGAGAGCTGGATCCAGTAATGTTGTTACTGAGGCCAAGAGTCTGGATTTGGACCATGAATTCTTTCACCTGCAAACCAAACAGAAACTGGCTCCATCTCAGGCGTAAAGACTTATTTATAGAACTACTTGGTCTCTGTCGTGTTCTTGCAAGAAACCTGTCAGTGGCATCCTCAATGAAGTAAACTGCTTTGATGAGTTTAGCTATGTCGTCCTCATTTCTTGCAGTTTGTATAAACTGGTGAAGTACCTGGAGTTTGTCTGTGACTTTTTGGACCTGAGCTGTGAACTTGGTGCTGGTAACTTTGGTTTGATCAAGGAGAAGAGTTTGGCATTTGTGTATCAGAAGGGAAACAATCCATTCAGCGTCCATGGCTGAATCAAACAAGCTTGATAACGAACAGAAAGTGAGAAACTAAAGAGAGTTTACAGTAACTTGTATATTAAAAATCTAACTTGAATTGTTCAGACAAAACTTGTGTATTAAACTCTCATGGGACCACCACATGTTCTTGATGGGGAGACATCAACTTTTCTTTTCTTCTTTCTTTTTTTTTTTTGTCGCTTTCTTTTCTTCTTTCTTGGTTGGTGTTGCTTATTAAATCACATCAGGTTGAATTCAAGTCAGCAAACTTTTACTACCAAACTTCTGTGTCTAAGACAACTGTGACTTTTATTGATTACGTACGATTTGAATTTTATCCCTTTTTTTTTGTGCGGTGCAGATCAACTTCTAATGTTATATGAAGATATCTACATTTGGACAAAATCTATGTCAATGTCACCCAAATCTTACAGTTCTAGATAAAAGGTGAACTCAATTTGACATAAAAAAAATGGACCCTTTAGCTACTACTGTTTCTAAAACTTGCGAATATCTAGGCTATGCATTTATAGAAGAAGACCAGAGCAGATGGTTGCAAGGACCTTCTTGCATTATGCTTTTCCAGGTTTAACTTCCAAGATTCTAAACCTTGAGGAGATGCCACATGTTCTCTTCATGAAATAGCTCAAAGATTCATCATCTTCTTGGCCAATACCTTAGTGGTCAACCTCTTCGTGATCCTTCTTCTTCTGCTTGCTAGTTATGCAGATTTCCAAGTCTCAAAGGTCAACTTCTTAAGGTGCCTTACTTTACTCCATCTGTACTGCTTCTTTTTGCTTTAACTTCTTAGTTTCTTGGTTGGGATGGTAAAATTTTCCTGGTGACTTGCTGTTTCCATGTTCTTTTCAGACATAATTAGAGTACTGTTCACCGTGTATTGTGCATATAACTTCAACTCAAAGCACGCAGGTGCTTAATATAACAGGCATGAGGTGAGAAAAGCTGTGGCTATTTTGTTACTGTAATGATTATGAGGACGCTAATTCAAGTAGTTCCTCCAAGATTGAAGGAACTATGGAGTGACTGGCAATTAAGATTGGTGGTTCTCATTAGCCTTGTCTTTCAGATAGTACTAATAGCTTTTGGCAACCGCAGAAAGTACATTCCTGGAAACTGGATCAAATTTGTGGTTTGGTCTGCCTATCTAGTAGCAGATTATGTAGCAACTCTTGCCCTTGGTGTAATCTCAAGTAATTTGGGTGACATGTATGATGATAAGGGTGTCATTGATGCGAATGTCGAGCTAACTTCATTCTGGACACCATTTCTCCTACTCCACTTGGGTGGCCCTGACACCATTACTGCATATTCCTTAGAGGACAATGAGTTGTGGCTAAGGCACTTTCTTGGAGTAGTTATGCAAGCATTTGGTACAATCTACATTATCCTGATGGCCTGGACTGGTAGTCATCTTTCTCTACTAACAATTCTGATGACATTTGCTGGCCTTATCAAGTATGGGGAGAGGACATGGGTCCTCCGGTCGGCAAGCAATGACCAACTTAGGGAGTCTTTGAGGGTCACTCGTTCTGATCCTGGTCCAGGAAACAGTAACCTAGCTGAGGAATACCGTTTGCGAGATGCTGAAGGATACAATGTGATACCCAACAGAGTGATTGAGCTTCAGCTTCCAGTGGATACTATTGTTTTCGAGGATAATTCTATCTCTAAAGACCATGAGTTACTGGCAGCATTTGGATTGTTTCAAATATACAAGGGTCTTTTTGTGGATCTCATACTTGGTTCCCGAGATCGAGACACGAGCCAGACTATTTGCAGGAACATTTCTGCAGAGAATGCTTTCAAACTTATTGGAATAGAATGCAGTTTCATGTATGATTTGTTTTACACAAAGGCCACATCGGCCTACAACCCGTGGGGTTTAGGCCTGCGTCTAATCTCTTTCACTCTCACAATCATTGTCTTGGTTTTGTTTTCTCTAACTTCTGAGAAGCAAAATTACAAAAAGGTTGATCTTTCCATAACTTTCCTGCTGCTGGTTGTGGCTATTCTGCTAGAGATATATGCAATGCTAGTACTGATTTCCTCAGACTGGGCAGCTGTTTGGTTGAGTCTGCATAACAAAACATCAATCTCGCGAGCAATTACTTCTCTAGCAGTTTTCAGATATCCGCACTGGTCAAATTCCATGGCTCAATATAGTTTGCTAAGCTTCATCCTCCAAGAAAAACCTCTAGGTGGTTTTACACTCTTAAAAAAATTTAGCACCCTTGAACAGCTAGAACAGCAAAGGTACATCACTTATGTAAAAGTCACAGGCACTTTGAAAGAATGGATATTTAATCATCTCAATGAGAAGCTTAAAGAAAGGCAACAAGAAACTGAAGATCATGAAGATTTTAGTAATTCAAGAGGGAAAATAGCACTGCAAAAATATGGTTTTGGTGAGCTGAACTGGACCACAGAGTTGGAGTTTGATCAGAGCATCCTCATATGGCACATCGCCACAGAGATGTGCAACAACTTGGAAGATTCTACAGAAGACCAGGTTAAGTCCAAGCAAGAAATAAGCACACAATTGTCACAATATATGATGTATCTTCTAGTCACAAAATCACCAATGTTACCAACTGGGATTGGTGAGTTTGTGCTTGAAGACACTTGTGCAGATGCCAAGACATTTATAAGCACAGAAGGTAAAATTGATGTTCACAGGAAGTTGCTTCAGCAATTCACCACTGGACTACAACTTCCAGGGGAAAGGTACAGATCAAAGAAATCTGTTCTCTCTGATTCCTGCAGACTTGCAGATGTTCTGACCAATATTTCAAACAAGGAAGAGGTGAATTCATTTTTTTCCTTCTTCTCTTCTAAATTCTTCAAACCAACTCCTGCCTCCATATCTTCACCAATAGTAAGTTGCTGATATTTCAGAAATGGAGCATGATTGCTGATGTGTGGGTAGAAATGCTAGCCTATGTTGCAAGTCAGAGTAATGGAAGACAACATGCAGAGCAACTTACTGGAGGTGGAGAGTTCCTAACTCATTTCTGGCTTCTTATGGCTCATCTAGGCTTAACAGAACATTTCCAGATACCTCAACGCCATGCAGTCACTAGGCTAGTTCTGAGATAGACTTGCACAATATATAATTGCTTAAATTGTAAGAACAATCTCAACATGCAGGAAAATGATACTTTTCACTCTTCTCCTTTGCGTTGCTATCAATGGAAGCTGTAATTTTTTAAGCAGACCCCTCTGTGGTGGAAAATAGTCCAAAAGCGGGAGCATGCAATGAATTTGAATTTTGATGCTGGGAAAGATTGTTCATGAGGTTGTTCTTTCCATTGTAATTTTTTTTACCGTAAATGCATGCATAATATGCAAAGACTACAATAATACCATCATACTTTCTTTATCAGTTCATCAAGTTTCTCTAAATAGAAATCTTTAATCATGGAAGCAGAAATTTCTCTCGTAATCAAGGACTAATTTAGCATTGATGTCAATGCATTAACTGACTGCCAAAAAGAGCAGCTCAACATATTTTCCAAAATAATTGGAAACAGCAACTCATGATTTTGAGAAAAGTATATAACATTTAATTGCAAGGTCAATCCATTAATGACTGTTAAAAAGGGAAGCTGCATATATATTTCTCAAATTCGAATAAGTATATATATAACATAATTATTTGGATTAATCGGCAAAGTCAATGCATATATAAATACACATATATCCACCAAAACATTCACTAAAGGCAGTATTATCTGTCCGCAGCTGGTTAATTAACAAATTAATGTGCCTTTTCCTTCTCCCTTGATCATGGAAAAAGAACTGCGTTATATACTTTGTCACTCCATGAATCACTTCATCTTTCCAATTCTACTTCATATTGCCTATAATAGTAACTTTAATTCGAGGCCTCACAGACATCTCCTTTTACATTTTCATTTGTATAAACCTTTACACTATAGCCAGAAACATATTCAATATAATCACCACTAGAGCCTCCTGGCTAGCCATGGCAGCCTCTAGCCCCATTTTCCCTGTGGCATTAATCTTGGTATGTCTTTCTTCTTCTTCTTTCATTCCCTCACTAGCACTAAAACGCGGCTTCACCATAGACCTCACCCACAGGGATTCACCAAAATCTCCCTTCTACAACCCTCATACGGATCACCATCGCCATTACTTCACAGAAGCCTTGCTTCAATCTTATGCTCGCGCCAGGCTTTTCTCTTCTTCTCCTTCTCCTTCTTCTTCTTATGCTTTTTCTACTTCTTCTTCTTCTTCTCCTCCAGAATTCTCAGATTCAGCCCTGTCTACTGTCACCAACACAGATGGTGATTACCTAATGACGATATCCATAGGTACACCACCTGTTGCCCTAACCGCCACTGCAGACACAGGCAGTGACCTTACCTGGACTCGGTGCTTCCCCTGCCATGACTGTCCCTTGCAATCTTCTGATCTCTTTAACCCTGAATTGTCCAGATCCTACCAGGATCTTAACTGCAACAGCCCTACTTGCCAATCCCTACCCCACTCCTCTTGTTCAGTTGATGGTAACTGCAGGTACTCTTACCATTACAGTGACGATTCCTCCTCCTGGGGGAGCCTTGCATTGGAAACAATCACTTTAGATTCCTCAAAAGGCCGTCCTGCTATCTTCAACAACTTCCTCTTTGGTTGTGGTCATGACAATGGAGGAACCTTCAAAGGCTCAGGAGTTGTTGGTCTTGGACGAGGACCCTATTCTTTCTTATCCCAGTTGGGTTCCATTGGACGCAAGTTTTCCTACTGTCTAACCACAAATATGATGCATTCAAGCAAACTCACCTTTGGTGGAGACTCTACCCTTTCAGGGAATGGAGTTGCTTCCACTCCATTGGTTTCCATATCCGATCAGGAAACTGTCTACCGTGTAACCCTACAGGGAATGAGTGTAAATGGTCATAGAATAAGCTTAGGTGATGAGTACTGCTCGTCCTGTCACGGTAACATGATCATCGATTCTGGCACTAGACTGACTCTATTGCCGCAAAGTTTCTTCAATGTTGTTGCTTTAGCTATTGATTCTGCAATGCAACACGTAGTATCCATTGATGATCGGTCGTCAAATGAGGATTTGCACAAATATTGCTATGATGCTAGAGGAATTTCTGATGTTAGCCTCCCTAACATTACTGTGCATTTCAAAGATGCAGATTTGGAGCTCAAGTTCCATAATGTTTTCATGCCTGGGGATGGTCAAGATGTGTGGTGCTTAGCCTTTGCGGCAATACAAGACTCTGATTCTGCAATCTTTGGTAATGTAGCACAAAGAAACTTCAGGGTTGGCTTTGATCTGCACGACGACAAGGGCACTGTGTCCTTCTCCCCCATTAATGATTGTTCCATATTTCCTTCTTAATTAACTGTTTATGTATATGCTGTTAATTATATATAGTGGTGTTAATTTCTTTTGGTTTATTTGTACTTATATCAAATTCAACTATAGTGGTAATTAGTTGATTGGTTCATTTATACTTATTTCAAATTCAATGCACGGTTAGTTGTTTAGTTGCTCAAATTATGTTTCTTAACAAAATTATAAAAAATATAGTTGCAACCAATTTATATATGTACTCTATTTGTGAGTCTTGCACATAAAGTAAGAATGGTTAGTTTTTCTATTTCTTTTACTTGTTTTTGCATTTATAGAAAGTGAGATCAATCCTTGAAGATTATTTTTTAAATTTTCCGACATTCCTAAACATGGAAACATAATTAATTTTTGTGACTTATTTTTTATGGATGGACCTAAATTAGGCATATAAATTATTAAGATATATATTGAACATATAGACAATTTAGAATGGATATATTTTTATAATATTATTTATGATATAAAACAATAAATGTTCCTTCCTATTTTATTAAAGGAAAAAATTCTCATTTTAATTTAATGAATTCTATTTTAATAGTTTATCTAATGATTTACAATAAGAGGAAAATATTGACAAAAAGAATAATATAGCTGAAATTTTTTTAAGAAATCTACATGTTGAATCATAACTAATTTGTATGGTTCTACCAATCCTAACTTTTGGTTAAATTTTTTATCCATCAAATTTTTGTTATTTATAAACTTTGCAAATTAGATATTATAATTAAAGATTAATAGATTATAAATGTCCAATAAGCAATTAACTGATTCAAAAGCAAATTGAATTTTCAAATAACGATACAAAATATTCGGAGATTTGAATATGCTATTTATTTAAAACAAAAATGACGTTATTTACCCACAACAAAACCAATATCCACATTTTTACAATAAAAGTCAATGCTCAACTAATATGATATGAAAAAGTAAAACTAATTCCTTTTGAAGCAATGAATTCTTATTGTTCTTCAATGAATTTTTTGTCCTTCTATTTTGGTTAAATAACAGTTTGTTTTATGGAAAACAGTGTACCATTTCTAATGGTTCTTTGCACAATTTTAACTTAGTTATTCTAACTGGTTATGTGAGCATAGACCAAAGGATACAAATACAAATTTAGAATTCTTATCAGTTTCTAATTGAGTTCGTTTTGTTTGTTTCTTCTCCTCTCTATCATTTACTTATAAAATTCTTTTTCTTTCTTTCAAGTTGACAACCAAATTTTTCTGGAAATTTTCAAAATCTCTTTGAAGCATCAAGGAGAGTCGGCTAATAAGGTATGCTTAACAGCCTGCAACTTTACAACTATTCAATGCCATGCTTTTGAATACACTCTATATTTTCTCTTTTTTCTTTTCTCCAAATTTTGTTTGTGTTTCTAAATGATGAAAACTTAATCAAATAAATTATTTGTATAATCTAAATCAAAGATGAACTAATACCCTTTTGTGGTTAATGACAGAGGTGGGAATGAAAAATCTTGCAAGTCAAAGAAAAAACGTTGGGTGTAAACCTTTGACTACTTTTGTGCAAACAGATACAAATTCTTTCCGCGAGGTAGTACAGCGACTAACAGGCTTCTCGGACGCAACTGAAGGAACAACTCCTATAATAACACAAAAATTTTCAAGAACCAAGAGGCCAACTTCAAAGCTCCATGAAAGAAGGCAATACACAAGGCCTAAACTTGAGATAGTTAAACCCTCGTGCAATTTTAAATCTCTCATGATTTCTCCACGAGTATTATCTCCAAGAAATCGGTGCATTCTTCCATCAAGTCATGTAGGAACTCCTTCAACAATTATTTCAAAACTCACACTAGATGAACAATGCAGAGAAGATACACATGGTTTAAACAATGAGGAAGAAGAGAAAGCCATTAAAGAAAGACGATTTTATTTGCACCCTTCACCCAGATCGAAACCAGACTATGCCGAACCTCAGTTACTTAATTTATTTCCTTTAATATCTCCTAGAGATGATGATTATTCATGATATGTTAATCAAGAAGAGAATTTCTGAAAATTCTTAAAATATGTTAGTTAAGTCTATCTAATATAAAGTGAATGAGATGTATCTATTTTTATTATTTCATCATATGTATTACTACTACTATTATTGTTGTTGTTATTCTAATGCTTTTTAAACTTTATTAATTTTATTATTATATACACTAAAATTAATTTTTTTCCAAAAGAATTTGTTAAATGTATAAGATCAGTTACAAGAGTTTATATATTAAGAAGATGGGATGAGATTATGAGTCCCTAAAACAAATTTGTGAGTTTTGGTGAGATAAGATAGAACATGTTATTATTGGCATATAATAGAATGTATGGGAAAACACATAATTAAATACAATTAGATTGTATTGGTGAGATAAGGCTAATTAGTGGTCATAAGTGTTTTTCAATTCGTGGTTACTTAATCAAATGTAATTTTTTAGGTTATAATTTTTAACATCCACACCTCTACCTATTAGCTTTTATAAAAATCAAAACTCATAAAAATTGATTTTTATAGGTTAATAATTAAATAGAATAACACAAAAATATTCCAATTTTGTAGTGGTATATGGAAAATATGATGTGGAATTTCGATGGGTAGTTATAGATTGTATTGTATATCTTAGTAATTTATATGCGTAATTTAGGTCCATCCATATAAAATAAGTCACAAAAATTAATTATGTTTCCAGATGTGGAAAATCTCTAAAACAACCTTCAAATTTGAATTGTCTACTAAGGATTAGATTTCAATTTTTATAAATGCAAAAAACAAGTAAAGATATTAAATTGGAAAGCTAACAAGTCTTACTTTATATGCAATTAGAATCACAAATAGAGTACTATATATATAAATTAGTTTGTATATGAAACTAGATAACTATATTTTTCATAATTTTGTTTTGAACAATTAAGCAATTAAACTAAGCAACTAACATTCATTGAATTTGAAATAAGTACAAATGAACTAATAAACTAATGACCGCTATACTTGAATTTGATATAAGTGCAAATAAATCATATGGAGCAAAGAAGAAAAAAAGTATTAATAGCTATTACTTTTCTTATCTTCTTACTTGCAATAACACGAGTAGCATGAAGAGTGAGAGGACTTCAGTTGATAGAAGAAGAAGAAGAAAATGCACCACTCGCCCTCGCTCTCCTATTCTTCATTTATATTAGTAAATACTACTCCTGTTAGATGAACAACATATAGGGGCGAGACTAATTGATTGAAAAGAAATCATAAATATAATATTGTTATCTTAGAAGAATGTTTGTCAAACTAAACAATTAGCACATCTAGCACATTAATCAAGAGGCCAACTTCAAAGCTCTATGAAAGAAGGCAATACACAAGGCCTAAACTTGAGATAGTTAAACCTTCGTGTAATTTTAAATCTCTCATGATTTCTCCACGAGTATTATCTCCAAGAAATTGGTGCATTCTTTGAAACGCCCCGACCCGTATTTACCGTACACAGTAAACACGTGCCGGAACTGTGACGACCCAACCAAAATAAGACCCGGCATACAGTGTACACAACAATAACTCGGCCCAACGGCCCGAAATAATAAAACAACATAAGTAACAAATCCGGCCCAATGGCCCAATAATAGCGAAAACAGTGCACAGCGGAAGACTTGAATAACTCACTAACACTGTATGCGACACATGCAAACTATGGATCCAAGCCTGTCCAAGGGAAACGTCACAGCCTGTCTGGAATGCATCAACCTGTACAATGAACAACTCATCCTACGGGATGAAAGCCCGCAGGTGAGGGGTGAGTCCGAAGTGCTCACGACAATGGAAAGACGATCAGTATGCACACTAAAAATTACTCAAGTCCAAAAACAACAGTCAAACCCAAAGACTCGACCCAAAGTTGAAAAGACTCAATAAAAATCCAATTATCCAATTTTATCTTTCCGGGCCCCGTCACGGATAAGCTAGGGTCGTACCAGGTTATCAACCTGTTCCTGGTGCCAGATCAAAAAGAACCCGGGATCAACATCCCAATATCAAACTCAGGGATCAACATCCCAATCAAACCGGCATCAACATTGTAACAGCCCGGGTAAAAATTTTGGATTTTTACCGGACTGTAAAAGTCTATTTACCGTGATTTACTGTTGAATTAATCTTGGGTAATTAATTCAAGGTAAATCGGGAGTCGTTTTTTCGAAACCGAGGGTTTTCCCGCGCTCGTGATTTTCCCGTGGATTTTTCGGAACTAAGTTGGTATTTTTCGGGTTTCAGAATTTCTCGGAAAATCACACCGGAAAATAACTAAGGAGGTATCGGTTATTTTCTGGTCCGGATCGGATTCGCCCGTAATGCAGACGAATTGCATTATTTGTATTCACAAGACTAATAGTAATTTTTCATTTATAAAAGAAGAGGAGAACCGGTGGAAGAGAGGAGGAGAGGAAAAAAAAAAGAAAAAGAGAGAAAAGGAGAGAAAAAGAAAAAGAGAGAAAAGAGAAAAAAAAAGAAAAAGAAAGGAAAAAAAAGAAAAGAAAAAAAGGGAAAATCAGAAAAACAAAAAAATAGAAGAGAGGAAAAAAAAGAAGAAAGTAGGAAAAAAAATAATAAATCAGAAAAATGAAAAAAGAAAGGAAAATCAGAAATAGAGAAAAGAAAAGAAAAAAAAAGAAAAAAAGAAAAAGAAAAAAAAACCGGAAGAAGGAGATGAATAGTCCGTCACCCATTCGGGTTACTGTGCACGCCGGCCGGATCTGTGCCGCGCCTCGCCACACCGCCGCCATACACCTCTTCCCCAGGGCGTCGCGAACACAACCCCGTCTTTCCCCGTCGCTTCCCGCTGCCGGAGACGCCTGACGCGCCCTTGACCCGCCGGATTCCCCGCGGATCCGCTTCCCTTCCGGTCTGCTCAGCCACCGCGCCGCCTCGCGCCGAGCTAGCACCGCCCTCGAGCTCGCCTCCACCTCGCCGGCCTCGCGACACCTTCCTCCTCGAGCTCGCGCCGCCGCCGCCGTCGAGGTAAGCAGACCCGAGTAGTCGACCCGCGTGCTCGCCCGGATCGCGCCTCCTGGGTTGGATCCGGGTTGGCTTTGTTATTTTTATTTATTTATTTATTTATTTATATATATATATATATATCTGTTTATATATAATTACTGATATTTAATTTCCAAGAAAAAATTATATATCTTTATATTTCGAAAAATATGGTAAATCTGTGTTATGGTTTATGGTTTTGAAATATATATATACTTTGAAAAATAATTAAGTAATGTTTTAGGAAAAACTAATATTACTTGGAAATTATATATGTGCCTTGAAATTAAATTCTGTAAATTTAATATATATATTATTTCGTCTGGAAAATTATGATTTTGGTATATGTATATGAATATGTATTTTGGAAATTAAAGTTAATTATATTTGGTGTTGGAAAATTAAACTGTATATATATTTAGAAAAGATAAATATTATAAATATTTTCTAGAAATTATAAATAACTTATTATTTTTCTGGAAAAATTATGGAGTTTATTATTTTGGAAATTATAGTTATTTTATGAAAATATTTTGAAAGGAATTTTAATTAAAATATAGTACCGAAATTATATTCGGATATACGTATGGTTAAATATTTTCGATAAATGATAATAATAAGGGATAAGTAACCGGGATGGGTAATTACGTAGTATTGGCATCATTGCATACCGAATATGTGCATTTATGTGTATATACTGTTTTGTGTATAGGTTTTTGGATATCGGGTAGTTTCCCGAGGAGCCGGCGTCGGACCGGACATTGTCTCCGAAGTTGAGTAATCGGCCAAGGTGAGGATGGATTTCCTTCAATATGTGCCTTATTACTCGGTTATCATGTTTTGATGATTGTGCATTGTCGAATGTGCTTTTGTTGTGTTTTGGCTCGGGATGTCTATCCCGGTGCTTGTTTGGTATTTTTGGAATGTTTATCCCCGTATCGAATTTCTGTGTCTTTTGGATTAAGTAATAATGGATTAATAATGAATTGTGATGAGGATGTCGATCCTCGGGATTTTGGTTAGGGATGTCGATCCCTACGGTTTGTTTTAATGACGGTAATATAAGTGTCACGTGGTAAGTAGAGGTACGACCGGATGGTTTGTGACTGTTTTGTGGTGCCATGATCTGGGTTACTTGTGATGGGCATGTCGATGCCGGTTTGATTGGGATGTTGATCCCTGAGTTTGATATTGGGATGTTGATCTCGGGTTCTTTTTGATCTGGCACCAGGAACAGGTTGATAACCTGGTACGACCCTAGCTTATTCGTGACGGGGCCTGGAAAGGATAAAATTGGTAATTGGTTTTTATTTGAGTCTTTTGGTTGGGCTGTTTAGCCTGTGTTCTTGGACTTGAGTAATTTTTAGTGTCCATATTGATCGTCTTTCCATTGTCGTGAGCACTTCGGACTCACCCCTCACCTGCGGGCTTTCATCCCGTAGGTTGAGTTGTTTCATGTACAGGCTTGGTGCATTTCAGACAGGCTGCAGCGTTATCCCTTGGACGGGCTTGGATCCATAGGTTGCAAGTGTCGCATACAGTGTTAGTGAGTTAGTATAAGTCTTCCGCTGTGCACTATTTTTATTATTGTTGGGCCATTGGGCCGTGTTGAGATTTTATTGTTGTTTTTATTATGGGCTGTTGAGCCCGGATATTTGTTGTATACACTGTATGCTGGGTCATGTTGGGTTGGGTTGTCACAGTTCCGGCTCGTGTTTACTGTGTACGGTAAATTCGGGTCGGGGCGTCTCATTTTGGTAGCGGAGCGGGCGTTAGGTCTTGTCGGGCAGTCTTTATGTGTTTGTTGTCTTGTTTGCATAGTTCGCTCCAGTTGTTTATTATTTTACATCATTTAGTTAATGCATTATGGATCCAGTCGAGGGACGCCAGCTGTCGCGGAACATACACATAAGAGGTAAATGATGCCATAATATGCGAAAATACAAATATTATTGGTAGTACCGATATTTTGATATAAAGGGAAATATTAATATTTTGATTGCTAAGGGAAATAGTACATTGATACTTGATATTTTATAAAAAGGAAATATTACATCGATTTTTGATATTTTATAAAAATAAGAAAATACATTTAACGGTTCGCAACGACGTTGACACGGAAGCTGTTTGCGTCACTGTTGACGTTGACCGTGACCCTGTCGCTCCAAGAGAGCCACATACCGCCTCTGTCGCGCTGGCCAGGAATCTCGAACCGGTTAGCTTGTGGGAACCGGAGTGGGATGAGACCATGATCGTCCCGTGGTTGCCACTGCGTCTCCGTTAGAAGAACCATGTTGGGCTTGTACTGGTTCTTCAAGTCCCTCAGGGTACGCGAGAACTCCTGAGCATGCCTTGCCACTCCTCTGCAGTTCCACACCAGTAGCCGTACCTTTGGCCAGGTTGGAGGTAGCCGAGTCATTCTGGGTATGCTCTGGGCTGTCATTGCGAGCTGGTAGTAAGCGCCTTGCTCCACAGTCTGGCAAGTGGACTCTAGGTTGAACTCTTGAAGCCTATCCGAGATGAAGAACATCACGGAGTTTGCTGAGCCGTAGTAGGAAGCCCTCAATGTCCCATGGTCCTCTAGGTAGAATACCTCTTCCATTGGAGTGACGAAGAACCGCGACGAGTAGAGCTCGTCGACAAAGACCAGTCGTGGCATTCTGCCGAGCTCGTTCGGCAGCTCCTCAGCATGTTCATTGACCATGCTGTAAGCCAGTCGGTTCCTTCTGCCAAGATTGGCACCTTCGACAAAGAACACTGACGAGGGAGCAGGCATGTTGTTTGACGTGTAGAGTTTTGTTTTTTTCAGAATTTTGTGGTTTTGTTTGCTTGAGAGTTTTGTTGCTTATAATGCTTTTGATGTTATACACATCATCGCTCCTTGTTTTATACTCTTACGGGGAGCGAGTATACCGTTTTTGATTTTCAAGATCTTGCCTTTTGAATTTTACCGTTGCTTTCATTTATTGCTTTACGCGTTTTTCGGACCCATGCCAGAGTTTTTCAGCCTTTTCTATCTCTTGATTTTATTTCGCTCTGGCTACCTTGTCTTTTGTTTTATGGCCTTTCTATATATCTCTTGCATCTTTTATCACAAGCATCCGTGACCGTTGAGGCTAAACAGACGGGACCACACCTCGAGTAGAGTGCATGTGCGACGAGTTTACAGCTGTTCGGACATCGTGGAGAGATACGAGACGAGACAGACGTTTTTGGCTCATGCGGACAATTGTGAACAAGTGGGTAACGTGTCTTTCGAAAGACACAGGACATGCTCGTGATCATCGCCTTGCCTGTTGTCGGGTATCTTCTTCACGAGGTTAACAGACGTCACCGTTAGTTTGTGCGTATCACGTTTCTTGGTTCGAGGGTGTTTTCGTCCGATACGAGCACCGATCATGAAACATATTTTGTTTTAATTTCTTTTTTGTTTTGATTTTGTTAAACGAGTTTTATTTTTAATTTCTTTAAATTTGATTTTATATTCTTATTATTGATTTTTGTTTTACTTTGAGACGTTTTATTTTTCCATTTGACATAAGATTTCTTAACATAAGAGAATTTTGATTTAAAAGGAAACTCATTTTATTTATTTTAATAAAGGTTTACAACAGGAGAAGAAGTACTCTCTATGGAGTTACTTGCTTCTCTAGGTCTTTTACAATCTTTTTGGCATTTTCCATGTGCGGGAAGAGCTCCATGCACGCCAGTTCAATCTGCGCCACCGCCGAGCTGATCTTCTTCA